>BMAW01069345.1:59304-105154 GCA_019974015.1 Nephila pilipes
CGTTATTTTGCCCCTTATTTGAGAAACAAATTTAATTAAGGCTTTGAAAATTTTAAATTATTATTTGTTGTTGAAATATCAGTGCTGGAAAGCTTATCAAGACCTTTTATTACCAAAATGAATGGCCTTTAAGAACCAAAATATTTTTGTGATTTAATCCTTTTCAGAATATATCCATCAGAAGTCCTTTCTGGTGAAAATAAATTCCACATGTCTCACATTTATACAAGACATTTGGAGTTGAATTTCAATATCCATAAAATTTTCAATTTTATAAGAGAACTTCTGAATTTTAAAGAATATCTATCTTCCATTTTAAAAATTACACACTTCTTCACGCAATTCTTGATTCCGTAATGTTATGATATTTAGTATTAAATCAATATTTTTGTTGATTTATCTATAAATCTATATACTAATAACTTGTTTTGAAAAATATGTATTAAGGTAATGCCTTCTTTTCATATTTAAATATTGCTATTTCCTTCATATGGATTTTATAGGATTATCAGGCTGTAAAAATTATTTACAGATGAGAACTATATTAAAACTATTCAATTAAATGATTGCTGTAAGTTTTAACCATCGTAATTTTTTTTAATTGATTTTGATCATCAGGTTTGATTATTAGAATAGTACGGTCAATAATTTATGCATTGATAAATTATTATAGGAATCTAACAAATAATTAAAATAAATAGGAGAACATAACTTCGTTTTGAAATATACAGTAGTAGCTTCCGTAAAGGGCAACTCGAATAAGAGACACCCTATTGTAGAACAGTATGTCCATTTGAAGTGGGCTCCATTAGATGTAGGGTTTTGCTTACTTTTATTAAAAACCTCGATTTGAAGGGCTGAAATAAAAGTTTCAAAATAACACATTGGAGAAATAAATAAAAGTATCTCTTGTTAGTTATCTTTTGGGCTTCAAGGCAAGTTCATGATAGTGAAATATAGTTTTTCGAGAAGAGAAAACAAAGGAAAAGTTAACCCTTCTTTCGAAACTGATTTTAAGTGAGAAAATTGATAAATACATATGCCTAAATTGAGGGCAATCAAAAGGATATTAACAGCAAATGAAACTGAACCAATTGTATTTGTCAATACTATATTTGAGAAGTAGACGCATTTAAAAATAAAATATCTCATGTATTATAATTATGTATTTTCCTAATATATAATATTTTTTATAAAAATATTAAAATACTGAGACGCAATATAGTTATGAAATCTTTTTAAGTTAAGTTCTTTATCCTGATAAGGAATTCCATTCAAATGAATTTTGAAATAGATAGCATTTGACTAAATTTTTCATGGAGAAAAAATTATTCTCATGTATGGCAAAATCAATACAGTTTTCTAGATTGTATTGTTTTATTTAAGTTTTAAACGATAAATTATGTGGTTTGAGCATTTTTAACAGAATTCGAACTTAAGGTTTAATACATAATTTGACTATTACAATTAATTAACTATTTTTTACAATACAGAAGTCACGTATTAAAAAAAAGATGAAAAAAAAAAATGAAAAAAACTCAAAGGATTAAAGAAACTCAAATTCCTTCCTCTTAGATATGTCTTCTCAATAACGCAATAATGTTTAATTTACTTAGCTTTTATCCATTGTACAAATATTCCGTAGGATAGTTTTTTAAAATACATAACCATTTACAAATACAAAAGTCAATTTATATTCCAGTTTTCAATAATCCCTAATTTGTATTGATAATGCTTTTAAAAGTGCCACAGTGTAAAAATATATGGGGCAGAATTGACCACTTTTATATAAGTATAATAAAAATAAATTGTTCGTGTTCTTCTGCCTTATTGCCTCTTATACGGAGAATTGTAAATACTTATAGAAATATGTCATTTATCTTGTGTTTGAATCTCTGAAGCGTCTTTTATAGCGGCAATTTAGCGTAAATATATATATTTAAATACTTAAATCGATGGTCTTTTATCTAGAAACTGTTTTAGTGTTTCTGTGGCCATTTCTAATTACTGTTAGCTGGGATATAAATTTTGTAGTACGGATGCATAAAAGATAGTTCGCTTACCATTGAATATAATGGTTCTTGGTTTTTAAAATCTTTATTGAGTATCATTTACTGTAATGATACTCATTTTCATGGATATACGAGGTGTGGATATTAAATAACGAAACTCTAGCTGCGACAGAAGAAGAAAGTATGGGCCAAACGCAAGCGACCGACCGCTGTTCAGTGTGAAGCTTTATCTTTTGAATGCAGTGCCCCTCATTTCTGTAAACAAACTAGTCTTGTCTTAACCTTCGTTCGCATTAGAGATTCTTTTGTTTCGCCGGAAAAATAATAAGTGTGACAACAGAGCAATTAATTGTTGTGAAATTTCATATGAAACTTGGAAAAATTGCTACTGAAAGTTATAATTTATTGAAAGAACTGAATGGCAATGAATGCTTATCACATGCATGTATTTTTGAATGGTTTAAGCGTTTTCAAGATGGCTGAGTTGACGTTCAAGATGATTCACGCTTGGGTCGCACTTCCATGACGAACCGTGGCATTCAATAGCATTAGAATTTTTTTTGTTTGTTTTTGTTTTGTTTTGTTTCGTCGGGAAAACGATAAGTGTAACAACAGAACAAGGAATTGTTGTGAAAATTGGCATGAAACTTGGGAAAACTACTAGTGAAACTTAAATTGTAATAAAAGAAGTGTATGACAATGAGTGTTTAAAAGAATGCACGTATTTTTGAGTTATTTAAGCGTTTTCAAGGAAACCGAGAAGATGGTGAAGATGACTCATGTCCGGATCGCCCTTCCACGTCAAAAAGATGACAATATCGAAAAAAAATCGATTATCTGGTTGTATCTCACCATTGGTTAAGTATTCTTGCAATTGTTGAGATTGTAGGAATTGACAAAGAATCCGTATGGCAAACTTTTCTACAAAGACAATGCACCGGTCCATTCCACATTGTCTATTTCTTGTATTGCTTTCTAGCCAAGTACAACATCTCAGAGTTAGATCATTCGATTTATTCGCCGGTTCGTAAACCATGCAACTTTTATCAGTTTGCTAAGGTGATATCTGCATTAAAATGAACAAGATTTGAATTCATTGAAACTACGTAAGAAAAACGGCAGAATTTATATTTATTCATATACACTGGTGTAAGAAATTAAGAGAATTTTCATACTTTATCTACGATCTGCAGAATTACTGGACAGCTTTTAATAAAATTTGGTGTGAACATAGGTTGATATAATACAAACAAAATAAACATTCAACAGTTATAATAGACACACATTATTGTGCGTAACACTCATGGGAGTCTGCAGGTCTGAAACAGCGGTTGCAGAATACACAAAAGAAATGGGTTAATAAGGGGTATGGTCCCCTCTTATACACGCCTTTCAGCGTGATGTCATAATGGAAATAAGGCAGTTTATCAGTGCCTGTGGCAATTAGTCCCACTCATTCAGCAACGTTGTTTTCAGGTCAAAGATGGTTCTCGGAAAGGGCTTGCGAATTTTAATTGCCCTCCCAAGAGCGTCTTAGACATGCTCTATAGGATTGAAATCTGGAGACCTGGCTGGCCAATTCATCCGGCGAATATTCTCACTCTCGAGAAATTCGTCGACCAGAAGAGCTCTATGTGGCCTCGCGTTATCGTCAATTAAGATGAACTCGGGGCCCACTGCATCCCGGAAAAGGCGAACATAGGGCTCCAAGACCTCATCCTTATACCTCACACCAGTCACAGAGCCTCTGTCAAAGACGTGGAGAGGTGTGCGGCTATCCAACACGATGCCTGCCCAGACCATTACACCGCCATAATTGTTGATTTCGCTGACATTGGAGGGTAGGTAGTGGGTCCCTGGCTCTCTCCATATCGTACTTTCATGTAGAGAGAGAAAGGGATCCACTACCTACCCTCCAATGTCAAAGAAATCAACTATTATGGCAGTGAAAGCTTGATGGTCTAGGCAGGCATCATTTTGGATAGCCACACACACCTCCATGTCTATGAAAGAGGCGCTGTGAATCTTGAGAGGTATAGGGAGCGCCTCTTCATAGACATGGAGGTGTGTGTGGATAGATATGGAGGAGTGCATACTCCTTAACTGCTCAACAGATGGCGCCAGCTATGCTGGGCTCTTCAATCAGCTCATTTCTCAAGAACTTTTCGTCTCTATTCTCCAAAATTTTACCCTCTCATCCGTAAGAAATTCCTCTCCACAATGTAAATTTCCATTTTATCCAAAGGACTTAATAAATACCAGATTTGGGCTTGTGTAGCGCTCCGCGCTCCTGGCGCCCATGGAATTTCAACGTCAACGTCAATTGATCCTGATTTCCTTGTAATGGATGACAACGAGAAATCACATAGAGCTCATCAGGTCGATGAATTCCTGGAAAGTGAGGATATTCGCCGGATGTATTGGTCAGCCAGATCTCCAGACTTCAACCCTATATGCCTGGGACTCTCTTGGGAGGGCAATTGGAATTCGCAAGCCAACTTCAGAGAACCATCTTTGACCTGAAAACAACGTTGCTGAATGAGTAGGACTAATTGCCACAGGAACTCATAAACTCCCTTATTTCCAGCATAGAATCACGTTCCGAGGCCTATAAATCTGTAAGAGGGGACCGTACTCCCTATTAACCTACTTCTTTTGTGTATTCTGCAACCGCTGTTTCAGACCTTCAGACTTCCATGAGTGTTACGCACAATAATGTGTTTCTATTATAACTGTTGAATGTTTATTTTGTTTGTATTATATCAACCTATGTTCACACCAAATTTTATTAAAAGCTGTCCAGTAGTTCTAGAGATCGAAGATAAAATATGAAAATTCTCTGAATTTCTTACACCAGTGTATTATTTTCTATATTAATTTTAGTAGAATGCCTCAGCCACAGGACTAAGGTATCTGATAAAATACAAATAAATTCAACTGATCCTAAGGTGTATCCGCTACGCTGAGAAGCGATGACAATATTAAGCTCGTCAGAAGAAATTTTCTTATGAAAAGAGAGGTATTCCTGCTCATCTTGGCACGAGATGGATTTTTTCTTACAGCCATTTGTTATCTTTCTTGCTATGTAACATGAAATTTGTTGACAGCTGGATAATGTAGTTAATTTACTAACTCTTGGCATTGGTTTGCCGTTCACAGTTATTGGTTCCCCTTGCAGGCTGGATTTTTCATTGTTTAGGCAATACAAATTTATGGATATGAAGACCTATTTAAAGTCGAGTTTAGCTACATTTGATTTACGGAATGTTCATTTTGATTGATTTATAGGGCATTTATGGTTAACTTGTATTTTTCTTAAGTGAATAAAGTCGTCTTTGTTATAAGTGTATTTTGCTTAGCCTCTTCCTGTATTCCTGGTTTCCTTGAGGGCATTTGAAGATTTGCCTCAAAAAGGCCGATATATCTTAACTTGCCCACTGGACATACTCTCTTGATTCTCCTTTAACAAAGTGATTGGCTGATAAGAGTCGGGGTTTTACCCTCCAGCTTTTTAACACTATACTTATACATTAATGTGGACAACTTTTTTTAGCAGAGCTTCTTGAAGTTCCAATGAGTAAGTTTTTGTTTAGGAAGTACATACACTTTTGTTACGGAATCGTATGATTGACGCTACATCCTTCTACATCATCTTAAGGGGACTTAGTACCTTACGAAATCAAAAGTAGAACATTTTGACAAACTTTTTTCGATTCTTCATAAATCAACTATTTTTGTTCATTTCAATATGAAACTTTGCCAGTTTGTGTAATAAAGTGTATAGTGTAAAATATTGGGTCAAATTTTGCTATTAAATTAATATATTTTCTTATACAACATGATATATGCGTACAAAAATTTGAAAAATAAATTAGTTTACCTTACGTTACCCACAAGATAACATTTGAAATATGTACAGTAGAACCATAATTCTTATACCAAATTAAAGCTAAATAATGACCTTATTCTGTGAACCTCAAATTTTAAATTTATCTTACATTAAAAAAATTGAAAAATTAAATAATTTATCAAGTTTGTATTTAGTAACTTTTTTTTCATGTATCATGTTATAAAAAAAAATCTAATCATCCTATTAACAAAACTGAGGTTCACAGAATAAAGATTTACAAGTACAACACTCATGTAAAATTTCAAATCTCTACATGCAAAACATTTTTTTAATCCTGTGGGAAAGTGTGAAAATAACAAACTGAGAAAAAGAGGTTTGTTTACATAGCATTACATAGAACAAGCCACTTTAGACATTTACATTTTTTGTTGCACAGGGCTTAATAATTGTCGGATTTTAACGCGGTTTGCTTTAAAATGCTCCTAACATTCAACACTATTTTTTAAAAACAAATTTGAAAAATCGAATTTTTGAAGGAGCAAAGGTACTAAGTCCCCTTAAAAAAAGGCCTGCTCCGGAGATTAAATTTTCTTGTACCATTGTGAGATCTTTATGTCCCGTAAAATGAGAAAAAGTTTGTTCAGAAAGAATTTGAATGTTATCAGAATAGTTCTGCAGATCTTTTACCTACCTGCGAATGCCGTTTGTAGAACTGTAACCCCAACGGGCTGCACGTGAATGTTGATCCTCAGTGATGATGCTGTTTCGATGTTGCCTTAGATCGGTGATGTGATGGATGGAGGTTCGGAATGTTGTTCGGCTGGTTGAAGAATCCAATCACCGAAAAGTGAGTCTCATTCTTCTAGGTATCTATTCATATGACGTGGTCGGCGATGGTAAAGCATGCTGTTATCCTGTATGAAAGGCCCTAGTCCTCATGAACGTCTACAGAACATGTAAGGTGAACGGGTAAAGTCTCGTCAAATGGTTAGAAGTTAATGCTGCATGTTCAGTGAAGAAAGGCAGAGTGTGAAAGATGAAGTTTGATGTGGGCGTCTCTCTACATCCAAGATGAAAACAGCACTGTTCTAGAGTACAAGACATTATGTTAATAGATAGACGCATAAAGCTGTCAGACGTGGCATTCACAATATGTATTAGTCATGTACAGGTCCATCCAAAATAATACTGAAGTGGAGGAGGTTGTGCGACTATTCATTGGATTGCTAGGCACTGAGTTTTACTAGAGTGGTTTCTTCAAACTGAGTGCACACTACGACAATTATCTCAATGTCAATTGTGACTATATTGAAAAATGTAGTTCATGATGACATGGTTTATTTTTTTATGCAATAAATTTTCCTTGAGAAAAAAAAATGACAAAACGTACTTTAGAAACATCCTTCATAATACCGACGATAAGAAGAATATTTACTTTTATTTTCCTTTATCTGAAGCAGTATAACAAATGTAATATACAAAGTGCATCTAAAAGGTTCGGTGAATGGATGGATATTTCAAAATAATGCGTTAAAAATGCAGCCATGCGCATGCGTAGAGAGAAACCTATAGAGAGACGGTAAGAAGCACAAGAAACCGACCAGATTAGTCTGCTACGGACAGTGGAATGACGAGTTTGCGGAAATTCTCAACAAATTGAAATGGAGCAATGGATAAACATGAAGTTTTTTTACAATTTGGGAAAAATGGCTACAGAAATTCATGTTCATCCAAATGCATAGAACAGACGCGGGGAGCAGAAAATACATGTGCAACTGGTTTAAAAGATTTCGAGAAGGGAAGGAAACCATGGATAAGGAACCACGTTCGGGTGGCTCGTATAAAATTTAATGATTGGCAACATCGATTTGGTGTGACAGATGCTGCTGCAAAATGGTCAATAGTTCTACGATAGATATAAGATGAATTGGGAATTAACAAGGATATAATTAGCACCATTATTCAACAATGTCTTTGTAAGTGCAAGATCTGTTCCCATTTTGTGTACTTATTGACTGAAGAGCAGAAGGAAACGCTATATAACGTTATTGCAAACCATTGTCACAGAGATGAGAGCTAGTGCTACTAGTACGATCGGAAATATAAGCAACAAACAATGGAATGGTGCTCACCCCTTGGGAAGTTTTAAATAGAAAACATCATTTTTAACTTAGAAAGAATTTCAACATAGTTTCAGTTTCTTTCCATTTAAAAAATTAACATTTTCGTTTGATGTATTTAAATTAAACATACTGAATTTCATTTAAAAGGTTGAGGAGAGTTACGATATAATCTATAAGAGTCACTTCGAAATTTTGATTTTAATATGCTGCTTTGTATAACCTTATGTGAAATTCTATTAGGTGTTTTGTGTTAACTTGATAATTAAAATTATAGCCGGCACATTATCCAAATCTTGATTGTACTAAATGTTATGGAGTGAAACATAATAATATTACATATTACTTCAACTATTACATATTGATTTGCAAGAGTTTGAAAAGTTTTCTCATATAGTGATGTAGAATTTAAGAGAATCAAGTGTCAGCTAATTTACCATTGTTGTCGACTCCATTAACTTATGGCTCAACATTACCAAGATTAATTATTCCATTGCAAACTGAGTTCATCTAACACAATTTGTATTAAATGAAAGTAAACCATATTAAATTAAAAAAAAGTTCACTTTTATTCAATAAAATCATAAAGGAATTTCTACTACGAATTTCTGCACAATTATAAAATAACCAGAAATCTTACCTAGAATTTAAGTTTTTAGGAGTTTTCTTTCTGCGCACATCTTAGATTCCAGCTGCTTTTCGCAATCTTCCAGTAAGAGTTTCGATTGTTTTGTACAAGATTTTCTTTAACATGCTTCTGAGATATTCTACCCGTCCTGTGTTCTATGCAGGTTAATGTAAATTAATAATGACCATTTTTCAATAAATTACATATACAATTGTGGTAATCTGATGTTGTAAAATTCTGTGGATTCTACAAATGACGCTAAACCTAATCACATAACTAAGAATACTAATACTTTTTTCTGTTAACAAAGCAGAGTGTTTTAAATTTTGTATGACATTGTATATATTAACCCAGCTCGAGAGTCTAATGAATTCAAACACGATATATATATGTAATTTCTTGCGTAAATAACACAATATTTATCTTTCTACCTGAAATTAAAAATACATTATTATTCTAAAATTTATCAATCATCGCTACAAATTTTGCAATCTTGTAACGCATTCATGGACAATTTTAAGAAGTGGGAGGAACTAGCAATGTCATATTTTTATCTTCTGGGTTTAAGCGACATTTCTTTCAAAATATTTATAGAGCAATATCCTAGTGGGTGGGACATTTAAAAAAATACATTTCTGTAACTTTTTTTTTATTGACGGGTATAGCCGCTTTTTATATTTATGGTGCAGTTAAATCACATGTAAGCAAATTACACTTAATAGCGTATGCATCACTAAGAATTCTGTTACAAAAAATTCCTAACTTGAATTCCAAAAAATTAGTACCTAAATATAAACTAAGATAAACGTAGTTTTAAAAATATACTAATTAAATGGTGTCAGTAACCAATTTCCGGTGGAATCTTTTAAAACAATATGGACATAAAGAGGGTTTATCTCCTCACCCCTTTAATCTGGACGAAATTTCTTTCCTTACCTTTTTCTCTAACATTCTTTACGACGTAAAAAATATATTTTTCGTTTATAAGCTGCATGACCTAAAAGGTTTTGTTGTAGTGTGTTGAAATTCAGAAATATTCGATTGATTGGTATTTTGGCTTGATGGACCTGGTTCATTAATAACTGAAAGGATCATAATTCTTGGACGAACCCCTCCGCTTCATAATACTAAATCTTTATCGATTTTCATGCTGGTTGGAATTTAAATTAAACATTCTATACCACTGTGTCTGAAATTTAAAAATATTAAAATATTTCTACTTTTTCTTTTTTCTTTGTGTGCAATTTCCTGCATATTAAGAAACAATTCCGAACTCATATATGTCCAATAAATGAAAAATTACTTTTTTATACCATCGTATTATTTTACGCTGCGAGGATAAGTAAATGACGCGTAAAAACACTCCTTTCCTGAATCACTTTTTAGCACCAACCAAGTATCCTAATTAGACAATTCATTTGTATTTTGATGTGTTTAAACATAATATTGTGACTGCTCAAGCTTTTGTTTATTTATTAAGGGACATAACCACGACAGTTTCCTACCGTCGTTACCTATGGATGGGATAAATATTTAACTGCTGAAAATCGTATTGTCATTGAATGACTTAAAGATCAATTTCTGATATGGGCTATTCGTGAATTTTTCCCTTCCACCAAAATCTAGAGTTTCTTTTTGAATTTAAATTTACATTCCCTGCTTCTTCCTAATCAGATGAAACTTGATGATGCAAATAAAGTAAACTTTAGAATTGGAGTGAATAGATGTAATCAAGTTACATAAAAGCGGCATAGAATTGAATTGGAATAATGGTAGGGGAACGGTAATAGGAAACGTTTAGTGTGATGTGCGTGGGAGATTTTTGGCGTGTATAGTTGCTAAGATGAGGTTAGGACTCGGAGCTGTCGGAGTAACTGAATACTTGAAAGAGGTACTCGCATCTTATAACAGTTAGCGTATTCTTTGATATATTATCGAAGTTATTAGAACTCACGGATATAGATATTAAACTGTTTGAAGGCATTTTCCTTAGAGAATAAATTATATTTTGGAAGATAATTGACAATTTTAATTACCTTGTCTGTATCTGAGCGTAAGTTGAAATTTAGTTCTTGTGATAGAGTAAATTTTAAGCTATTAGACGAGATAGATAATATGATGTTGTCACAAATTTATTGCATTTGATAAAATAAAGACTATCGACTTGCTTTTTATGTGATGGAATATTTTTTTTTTCTAAACATCTAACATGGATTCAATTTTAAACGGATGATAAGATCTTGTATTGAAAGAAAGAACATCTTAAACAAAACTATGAAAAGTTCTTTTAGCTTGAATTCTATTATGAAAATTCCAATATATTTTTCCAAAAATAGCTACCTATATTAATGAGACATAAGACTGAATAAACAAACTTTTGAAAGCACAGAATCGTAAACAGAAAATTCTTGAATTAAAGAAGATCTATCAGAGAACTTGTTTACTGAAAAAAGCGGAAGCAAATTATGTTCACGATATTGATGATAAAAACATTCTCAAGATAAACATGCACGAGTAATCACACAAAAGTTATTTTCAGATATTAAAAGGACAATTTTAATATGTTCATAGAGTAAGGTATAAGTTTCCAGGATTTACTTTTTCAGTCTTTGAACATAAACAATAAGTGTATTATTAGTATTTCCAAACATTCTGTTTTCTGAATATGGAAGGAGATTCCTGACGATGTTTCGTTCTTTGAAAATAATGTTCTCGAAATAATGAAAGAAATAAAGTAAACTCTACTGTAATATTAATATTCAACCCATCAATAGCTAATCAGGATAAATATGTCAAAAGAGGAAAATGAACTATTTTAATATCAGATAAACTAATACTTTCAGGATTTTTTCAATACATGAGCAAGTACAATCAGTGAATCATTAATAATTTCTAAAAACTAGCTTTTTAAATATAAAATGATCATTGATTTCTTTTCATTTCTATTAAAATGCTTCTTCAGTTGAATAACGAAAAAAGCCATTTGTGTAGTCCAAAAAATGCTTTTTTCGTTATTCAACTGAAAAAGCATTTTAGTAGAAATGAAAGAAAATCAACGATCATTTTATATTTAAAAAGCTAGTTCTTAGAATTATGACTGACACACACACACACACACACACACACACACACATATATACTGCTGACAATGAAACTGAAGTCAGAGGCTGTTTGTCACGATTAAGCCTGGAGTGGTGGCCGCGGTAGCTTAGTGGTCATGGTTTCGGATTGAATAGAAGGCGAAAACAAACAAAAATTTTACGGAAAAGTATTTAAAAATTTACGGAAAAGTATATAAATTTTCTCAAAAATTTTACGGAAAAGTATTTTACGCTAAAATAATTTTGTTTTCCTTAAGCAAATTGCTATATTAGTGATATATAAATATTTGATTTATCATATATTTTTTAATTTTTCTTAGTTCTTAGTTTTAAAAATAGATTTCTTTCTTAATTAACTAAATACTTTTTAGAATATTTAATAAAATCTTTTTGATATTTTTGAATTAATTTGACAAGATTTATTATTCAAGATTAAGTGCGGTGGTATGACAAACATTTTAAAGGAAGTCGTTGGTAATGTGACAATATTTTGCTGAACACTGGAATGATTTAATTTAAAATTTTTATTTTTAATGATTTTTTTCTGATATTTTTAAGGTTATGTAAATATATGCGCCCTAAATAACAATTAGTTAACTTAAAATAGGTATACTATTTTAAGGCACTCTTACTTTACTCGATTGCAATAATTTGAGGTGTGAAATGTTTTGCTCTTTTGCTTTTTGTGTTAATCACCGTGTAACAAAATAATTTGCTGAATCGTATGATTTGGAACCGGAAAACATACTTAACCACGTGTGTTTGTCCAAAGCCAAACACAGTATTTTAAATTACTTAATTTTTTCTTAGAATT
Organism: Nephila pilipes; assembly: GCA_019974015.1. Lineage (NCBI taxonomy): Eukaryota > Metazoa > Arthropoda > Arachnida > Araneae > Nephilidae > Nephila > Nephila pilipes. The sequence goes on from BMAW01069345.1 coordinate 71,830, forward strand.
TCATGCTGAGTCCTGTTTCAGTTGATCTTACCATTTATAATTCAAGAATACTTTTATATGTATATAGTAAAAAAAAGTGATTATGCTAAATCTCGTACATTTTATATGTTCATAGAATTGAATATTGTATTTTCTAAGTGAACCTTTTCTATAAATCATTAACTTGTATAAAATAATTTTTAAGGAAGATTTTTTTCTTATATATATATATATATATTCAAAATATATTTTTCCCGCAGTGATGTAAAGATAACCTGCTTTTTGTGTTAAAAAGTGCTGATATTTACTTAATATGTTAAAATGAATATGACAATTTTGATATAAAAATAGTACCATTGGGGTTCATATCCAAATCAGTAGCCTGAAAGTGATATGCATATAATACAAAAATAGTTTTTACGCAAACATACCAAAATCGGTTTTAATCCCATAAAAATTCTATATTTCAATAAATTAGATAAATATTTCTTTTTCAATGCAGCAATCTGCTTTGAGAATCTAAAAAAAATCCAAATGAAAATGAAAGATTTCTGCGAAAGTATATAATAGGGTCTTCTGTCATCAAAAGAAAAATGAACTGGAAAGAAAAATAAGTTTTTAAGAAACTTCTCAACGTAATATCCTTTCTTTGTGAAGGGTTCAACTCAACAGATGGCGATGTAGATATAAAATGCCAAACAGAGAGGACTGCTTTTGTTGAAACATTTTCCACTTCTTAAACTGCTCAGCGAATCGTACGAAATCGTTACCAACTATGGTAGAAGCTAATTTTAAAAGAAATGGAGCATTGAGTATGAAACTGCTGAGAGAGAGAGGTAAATAAGAAAAAACTTTTGATATGTGTAGTAAAGAATTTCCAGCTGAAGTTAAAAAGCTTTCCTTCTCAAACTATTGTATTTAATTATAGAAATTGATATAAATATATCACACTGCATTGTATTTTTAAAATTAATTTGAATAGCCTTTTTATAAAAATTTCATTTCATTTTTAATATTTTCTCAACATAGTTTTACTTTCTAGAATGGTATACTATTCACATGATTTTTTAACATTTGGTTGTGAATACAACAACGACGGTAAAATTAATGTGTGTTTATATTTAGAATTATGTAAATTAAACTGGAAAATTAAGAGGAGAATTTTATATAATTATATATATATATATATATATATACATTTATGCATGTATGTATATAAATTTGTAACGATTCAACTTTAATTTGTAATAGTTTCACTGAAAAAATAATTTAACTCCGCGCGTAATGTTTCCCATTCTCTAATTAAAAGTAAAGAGTTCATTCTTATTTACTGATACAAATAAAAAATATTTTTTAATTTATGTGATTACGCACTCATAAGAATCTGCTGAACATACAGTTCTCACGATTAAATGCCTGTAAGGATAATACCTCCTAGTCTGTTGGAGGCCATATAAAACCCTCAATTTAGAATCCCTACCCCTGTACCATGTGATCTGTTACTCGTAAAAGGGAAAATCCATTCTATAAAAAGAAAAGTAAGGACAAATTCTCTCTCTTTTGGCTCTTATGCGCTCTTGTATTGCATATGAAACGGCGGAGTTGTTTCTCCAGCCGTGTATGGTAACGTTCTCTATCTCTCTCAGCTAAAGTAGAATAAACCTCATTCACAATTTGAACTTCACCTCGCCTATTTTATTTAATTAATTAATTATTTCTAAATCAATATATACATATATATATGCACACACACACACACACATATATAAGGAATATCAGAGATTGTTGATTGATATATATTTATAAGTGAAATCTTAAAACTTTTGGAGCACATTAGAGCTAAATTGTTTTTGTCGTAATATTATATTGAGATGTTGGTCACAGTCCACAGAATGTTGCATCAACACATGATGTTGCACATCATGTGTTGCACCAATGGCGATTTATAGAAATATTGTTAAACTGAAACTTATATCTGAAAATAAAGTTTGATATGAAGGCTGTGTATGTGGATTGACTACAATGAGAACTACAAATGAAATCAGTCTTACGTCTCTAAATTTCTTACATTACGTTGCTCGATGCTAATTTTTTTCTTCCTGATATGTAGAAGATAGCTTCTTTTTTCATTCACTATTTTTATGTCTCGTGTTTGAAACGTTCTTACCTAAACGTTATTATAAAGAAGAAAAAAAAAGATTTAATTTAAATATTTCTTTTATCAGTAATTAAAAATAAAAGTAAACAAGTAAATTATTAAAAAATAATAAAAGAAAACGAACGGGAAATTTCAATACTCATAAAATTAAATCAAAATATATTTCATAAAAATAAATTAATTGCATTATTTTTTTCTTTTATATGAATGATTTTATGTGAACTTGGTTTCTACTTGTATATTATGAGTTTGTGTCTGAGTTTCAGTTTTATACTACGCAAGTAATATGTTATTCTCTTTTAGCGAATCTACTGTTAAGTAGCCTATTTTTGCGAATAGGCTACTTAATACTCAGGTTTAGTATATTGAGGTCTTTTTTGGTCGCATATTAATGATTAATGTTATTAATTATACTACTTTATAAAGAAAAAGCATCATCAACAACCAATTTAGCTGTCTCGTGGTTTTAACTAAGAATATATTGCTTTAGACTTTGGATAATATCTAGCTTCGAAAGTAGTTTCACTGTCGTGGTAGCTGAGTGGTCATGGTCGTGAACGTGCTCGACTTGTTTCCGCTGAGTCATGACTTCGAATCCCGATTCCATTTAGGACTTGTCTTGTACATATGTACGTCAAATCTGTCGGCTCGAAGTCCACACGATGGCATTGTGAGGAAGTTTCGAGGGAGTGGTGTCAGCTCAAGCATCATTAATAATATCTTTAATAATCTCATTAATAATGTCTTGCTTTTAAACGCGACCTTAATAAACTATCAATAAATCAAAATCAATTTCAACTCGCTTGTTTTTCCTTTTCAGTTAAATTATTTTGTTTATCTCAAGGAAGCGTACTTTTATATTACCTCTCAATCTTGAGAACTGATGAATTCATTCAATTGAATAAAAGTAATTGTTCTAAGTTTTATTTTGAATGATGAAAGTCTTACTTCCTACAAATTCTAGAACTATATTACTTATCCAAATTGGAATTAGACTGCGTATTACAATAACTTTTTATTAATCATACTTACAACAATTTACTAAAATTGCTCTTTTAATAAAGTAATCCGACATCTTGTAACACTTTCCTCTCATTTGTTTGCAGTCATTATTTCTTAATTAAATAGTCACTAAATGTAAGTATAAGTAATGAAAATTCACATAGCACTAAGTCAATAGTGCTATGTGAACAAAACAGTCAAATGTGAATTCCATCCGTTTATCTGTTATCAAATTATGAATGTTCAATACTTTTTAATTTTACTTTTGATCAGTGCGCCTGAGTTCTAGTATAGGAGGAAAATCAGAGTTTTCTCTTAACAACTCATTTGAATTCGAGTGAGTTTAATCATAATAATAGGTGTTCCGGGAAGGAATTTCAACTTCCATCAATATAGACCCTTAATGGTCCTTAATCACCCTCATTCGGCTATCGATGCAAGCTCATGCTCACTAATTATGAGTCAACTATCGATTACTCAATACTAATTCCATTAATCAATTCTTCGCCTCTTATATGCGTATTTCCATAAATCCATTCATTATACTTCTTACATTAAATCTAATCTGCCTATATCACGTTTCATTTAATTGGATAGGAGTTGGAAGTTTAAATAACATTGGAAAGTAATTTTAGATGTTAGTTAAAGGGAAGATTCTCGAGTAGCTCAACTTTTCATACTTACTCATAATAATATTTTCTAAAAACGATAGATATGAATAATAATTTAAGTTACTGTTTGCTTACGTTATTTGCTCTTTTCAGAATATAAAAATATGCAAAGGCTACATGTTACATTGGAGTTTTCTTGGTACTTATTTGAAACGTATTTTTTTCCTTCAATGTTTTGAAACAATTTTAAGTTATAAATCTTGAAAACAAGCATGTATTTAACAATAATAAATAGCAAGCTTGGGCATTATATATGAACTTGAAATCTTTTTATTATTTTAAAACAGTCGACGTGTTGTTTAAGCGTCGTGTGACCCTCTGCATTAGTATATAATGTGAAGAATTTTAATATTAAAATAATTAAGAGGATATTTTTGCTTCACGAATTTTAAACACAAATCCAAAAACATAGCCAGTTATTATTTTTAATGTGACGCGAAATTTCTAAATTCCACTAAAAATTTACTAAGTAGGAGAGAATCTTTTTGCAACGTTAATAAAATTTTAAAGCTTATTCGAAACATAATGTATCAATAAGCATATTTCTTAGATAATCACTCCATAACTGATGTTATTCATCGAGTAAATTTGATCGCAAATTGTAGTAATACTATTTCCTCAGAATAATTAACTAAACGTTATATATATAAAATAAGTGAACAGTTGTAAATGTAAGTACTAATAATGATTAAATACAATTGATAATATTGCATATAAAATTAGTGAATGGGTATACACTAATATCAACCTTTTATTTAAACATTTTACGACATAAAATTTCTTATTATGGAACTAAACCAGGCATTGAAATAAAAATGAAGGATGAATTAATTTGATTAAAATTTACTAGCATTCTTTGCGTAAAAAATTATTATAGGAAACATGGAAATGCTTATAAGTTTCAAAAATTACTGAGATAATACTAATTTCGTATTGTAACATATATAATGCTACAGTGATGAAATGATAATCAAGGACCACAGTTTAATACAAATAACTTAAGCTGATCCTTTTATGATAAGAACATATATGGATGGGAGAATGTATGTTTAACATCATGGATATATATCAAGAAAGCATTTTTACTTTAAAAAAAGCATTAAGTAAGTTCATAATATAAATAAAGTAATATTATTTGATGGGTTCATGCTATTAATACTATTTCAAATATAATATACTGATAAAAAGGATTAGATAAAATTTAAGTCATAATTATAAGTATTTAGAATAACATATTAAAATTCTATTATTATGCTTACATATTTGAATGTAATTTATTTATTTAGTTGGATCCTGTACATAAATAAGATAGACCTTGTGTTGATTCGTAGGGCGACGTTAATAAAAGCAGCCAATTAATCAAACAAACTTCAAAACTAAGGGTCATGTACCAATAAATTATATTCATTGTTGCCATTTCCATTAATAAACAAAAATAAAATATTTTACTTTAATTTTCCCATACCATTGAATATTTTTCCGTAGAAGTTCTTTTACCATACATTTGTATTTACGAGTAATATACAATTGAACTAGATATACTACATATATTCAAGTAATCTAAATTACAGGAAACAATTTCACTATTGCCGTTCACTTTGAAGTACTATGTCGAATTAATTATCTTCTGGCTGACTCAATCATTGCAACTCTGGACAGAGCAAATGACAGTAACAACATTTCAAGTACGCCGCACTTAAGTAGGATTTCATGTTCCAAGGATTTTCAGCTAAGTTAATGACATTAATCCGTTTCATGTAATAGTCTAAAATCCTTCAAAGGAAGCGAATGTTTTCCGGTAAAAGAGGAGGATTGGCTAGTATATATAGCATGAAATGTATCCAATCTTATCACTGTTTTAATTAGGATAGATATTACTCAACAGCAGAACCCAATTTTCTTCACAGGTCTTAAGAGTGTTAGAATAGGTCGTAATGTTAGAATTCTAGCATGAATAACTAGAGCCTTCGAATGGATTTGACTGAATTTATATCTGCTCGCATCTTATTTAGAACAACCCTTACAGTCGCACTTATAGTTTAAGTAGGATTAAAAATTTATGTGATTAACATTTTTTGTCATCATTTTCAAACACAGATTTCATTTTTAAACTTTCTTTCTTTCAAATAAATAAAACTACACTTAGGGATATTTATATTAAAATACTATTTTAGAAAACTATTTTATTCATATACAAGGGGGTATCAAAAGTTTCCGGAGTAACACTGAACAGGGGGTATTTCATCCGCTAGGGGCGTGTCGCGCAATTCCTTGAATCCATTACTGCCTATAGTATCTCCCTGGAAACCCGTAGTGCACTATGTGCGGAGCGGGGGGTTGGTCTCTCGAATTATGTATCTCCCTGGAAGGTTTCATATGCTCGAAGTGAATCATTTTTTCTCCTCGTTTTCTAAGATAGCAAATTTAAGCGAACAACGCGCAATTGTTTTCATCATTCAATTTAATCATTAACTGTTGTTTTATCATTACAACAGTGTTTCCTGAGCAAGTGTGAAATTTTGATTCCTGCTCAGTGAAAAGTGTTGTAATGATGAAAACAAATTGAATAAAGGATGCTATGGGAAAAACTTAAATATATGAGTGGTTTTCTTGTTTCAAAAATGGTGCCATGTCAGTTTAATGACAAATCTCATTCTGAACGTCTCTTAACTGTCCTAACAAAAGCAGACTTTGAGAAATTTCTTGAAGTTTCACTTGAAGACCGACTATGGGCTACTGAAAATATAGTGTTGTTAACTGTATAATAATGAAGTTAGACTAATTTTTGAAGCTTCAACTGATTTTAACCGAAGATTTGGAAATCAGAAGGTCCTTGTCAAATTTGTGCGTCGAGTTCTGACTAGACAGTAAAAGGAGTCATCTCTGTAGCAGTGTTTGGACAAAAACGGTACAGTTCCTTGCCCCTAGTACCTTACTCACCTGACCTAGGTCATGTGATTTATTCTCATTTCCACGCATGAAGAGGGGTATGTAAGGACCCTAACTCGAAGACGACGAAGTGGGCTAAAAAAAGATGAAGCTGGTAGTAGTGACTGCAGATCAGTATCAAAAATATTTTCAACACTAGAGTCATTAATGGAACATATGTATTGAGTAGAGCAAAGGTATTTAACCTTTTAAACCTTGGAGAACCCATTGAATGTACCCTTTTCTAGAGCGAAGAGAAAAAAAATAAGATATCAAGTTTTATCTGACATAAACTTAAAAATTATTATTGTATCGCTATTTTATCACAATACAAAAGTCCTTAATAAGATAATGAATGGTAAGTAGGATAACATGTTCCTTTTTTGTTTTCTTAAATATAATCTATGAATAATATACTAAAACAATAATATTTTAAATCATAACAAAATAATAAAAAGAATTTTTTAATGATTTGGCAGTGATTACATTTTATTGCTAAGTATGCTTATGTCTAGAAAATTGTTGAAATCTGCAACCTAATTCATCTTCAGCATCCAATCTGTTTCTTTGTTTTGTTTTTGTCTCAGCATGCAAAGAGAATGATTTTTCACATAAATAGGTTGAAACATATGACATTAGATGTTTCACAGCTCTCTCGGCAATTTCAGGATATTCTTTTCTAATGTCAATCCAAAAATGCGTAATATCAACTTGACTAAAGCAGAGTTTCAATTGAGTGTCGGTTGGCATATCAATTTGTTGTTCTCTTTCTTTTATTGGAAGTTCAAAGGTGTCACAGTTTTGAAAAGAATTTTAGATCAGTTATAATTTTTCTTTTTGAACAGGAAGTATTCAACAAATGTTTTTTGCAGATCTGATAAATGTTGGACCAAACTAATATTTACATTTTTATTGGATTAGCGTTACCGTCTACTAAAATATTAGGTGAATTAGGAAAGCATTCAATATTATGTTTCAAAATGCAATCTGCCGAAATTTCAATTTTAAAAGTTTGGCGTCAATTTTACTTTATTCCTTAAAAATAGTGAAATAAGTGGCCAAATAAGTGGACGATTCTTTACGTGAGCCAAATAATGGATACTAATGTGTGACCTAATGCGTCTCGATTAATATATTTGAAGAATGTGATTTTTACGAAATTTAAGATTTTATTTTATCTATAAAATATTTATTTACATTTATCTTTACAAATAAATTGCCTTTAAGAGTTCGATCTTTTACAAAAATTAAAATTTTACTAAAATTTTGGCACTTCAATTAAACAAACAGTAATCGATTGTGGAACCCTGTCAAAGTTCCAGGGAACTTAGGATGAAGACCTCTGATGTAGAATATAGAATAAGGTTGAGTATAGGATAAAGTTGTTTTCTTAAAAATCTGATGCAGGAGATTTTTTTTGAATTCCAGTTTTTTTGGAGTAGTTCCTTCGTATTATTAAGAACTTTGTCTGGTTACTGTTTTCAAATGGTTGAGAAGCGGAATTCGGTTTCTATTTTTCAAAAAACTGTTATGTAGCGAGATTGACGCACGTTAAATCATTCGGAGCTCAAGATCTTTACGATGGTCTGACATAGTTATAGATATTGCGGAGCCAGGTTCAGCATTTACCTCATTATTTGACCTTGGTTCAAAATTGCGAGGTATATTGGCAATGCTAAGCAGACCTATGAGTACAGAAAAAAGTGTAAGCAATCTCTCTCTCTATATAAACATTTAATAAATAAGGAACTTAAAAATACTTAAAAAGAATTCATATATATATATAACACATCGATCAATAACTCCCGAGACTAACCCAGAGACGGCGCTCGTAGTAAACCAGTAACCAGGTCTTTCTAGAGTACTAACCTTTGCTTGAAACGTGTCAAAATTCTAAGTCGATCGGACCAGGAAAAAGGTTTTTTGAAGTGAAGTGAAAAAGGTTTTTTCCAAGTGGGTGCCGCGATTGCTTTCGATGGAACAAAAACAGCAACGAGTCGATGATTCAGAAAGCTGTTTATCGCTATTTACTCGCAACAAAAAAATTTCTTGCGAAAAAAAAAAAAAAAAAAAAAAGATTTGGAAAAGCGTTGGAACGATTGTATCACCCTAAAAGGTGATTAACAAAAGGTGTTATGTTGATGAATAAAAAAAAATTTTGCAAAAAAAATGTTGTTTTCAATTTTAGACTCGGGAGTTATTGATCGATGTTTTATATATATATATATATATATATATATATATATCATACCTATAATGAGTTTCTCACATGTAATCGACAAATGACGATAAAAAAATTCATTCCAAATTCATACATTTATGTTACTTCATGAGTGTCATGTGGTTTTGATGAACGACAAATGATTAATAAATTTTCTGCTTTGAATATCTTTTTAATTATGCACCCAGCTTTTCTGTACACATTATCGTGCAATTGGAAAGAGAAATTTCATTTGTTGAATGGAAAAAGAGATATAATCGAATGAGAAGAATTCAGTAAAACTCAGAAAGTAGTTTTAATAATGTAAGAGTGATTAAAAATTATAATGAATTATGGACAACTGCAAGCGGGCACGGTAGCCTGCCGGTGTTGTTTCCGTCAAGTCGTGGGTTTGATTGCTGATGCCACTGAAGACCCGCAGTGTTGGGGGGCTGATGCATGTTAAATCTGTTGCAGTCCATAGACCTCCTGTTGGCTTGGTATGGATATTTGGAGCCACAGCTCAGTTATCATCCTCGTCGCTTTACCAGAGTTTAAAATTACGAACCTTGTGAAACCCTAGTGTTGCTTCTCAGGGCGACTTTAATAAGCAATCACATCACACGCCACTTAAAATCCGTCGCGTATTGGTGTTGATGCATTTTTAAACTCTCATAGGCGTGGTGTGTAAGTTTGGAGAGGGAAAAGGCATCTTATGTGTCTTCCTCGTCACTTGAGTGAAATTTGAAATTACACCAATAGCCGTCGTGTTGCTTTTAAATGCGACATTAATATATAATCAATCAATACAAAAAATGAACATTGCACTTTCATATTTATTCGAGGAAAATACACTGATTTTGTGAAAAATTATTCTTTTCTGCAGACGAATTGAGAGAACCCATGTTAATGGTAGAACTCTTACTATCATTAAAACTAGGTTAACAAAGGTTTAGAAGAATATGACGTGTCAGATTCATTTCGATTTAGTGTTTGAATTACTGACAAACGTATTGAAATAAATAAAGTGGTACTTAATTCCATATTAAAGATTTAAATTGCAAGCGAGAAATAAATGTTCAGTAGGAACAATTTCTGAGATTTAATTTAAAACTATTTTTCAGACATTAAACAAACAATGGATGTAATTTTACTACATTATCAGCGAAAACTATTCTAAAAATAATAATTCCTTTTCTCGTGTTTATCTAATCTAATCAAATAATTCGCCTAACCAGTGCTATACTGGTAATTGCTATTTGACTGGTTTGGCATTTGTCCAATCAAGCTGCTTCCATTTGGATCAAGCGTTTTACAAACAAAGAAGTCCATTTTATTCAGTTCTCTATTCAGCAATTCACATACCACCTAAGTAGTGCTCTTAACTTCTCTTTAACAATCCCTGAGCACAAGAATACATGAAGCAGAATTCGCGAACTTCTTGAGTGACTAATGAAAACAAATTGTGCGTATCCATTTGCTTTGTTGTATCTTCTATGGGGAATAGCTCATAGACCTCGAAGAAAAGTTCCTACCCTTGTCTTATAATCTCTTGGGTGGCTCTTGTAACTGCTACTTGGTGATAAACTACTTCGTTATTTAAACATCTAAGTGGTGTTCTTTCAGCCAACAACATTTTCTCTAAAATAGTTAATTATCTTGAACTCTGTTTCTCCTATGGGAGTGAGCCGTTTATTGAACAAATGCGTCAAAATTGCTGTCTATTAAACAAATATAATGATGCTTTGGTCTTTAATAGTTTTAGTTATGCATTGAAAAAATATATATTATTTTTCTCGGTTATATAAATATGACTTACAAAATTTGTTTGAAATCTATTCTGGAATGTATCATTTCATTAAATGAACTCAAATCTCTAACAAACGGAAATAAATTGCATCATGTTACCAAAAAAAATGGGAAACTTATTCTTTTGAATAGATAATATTTTTTAATGTTATAAAATTCATGAACAGTGATCTTTGAATACTCTTATCATTCTGTACTGTTAAACTTTTAAAATTTTTACATTGTAAATTTTAATTACATAACGTTATTTTGAAAGAGAAAAATTATTTTATAAAAGAAATAAAAAAGTTTCCATAGAAGCTACGAATGATGATTTACTTGTAATTCGAGAAGTTTTCAAACATTTATATGCCAAAATATATTACATTTTAAATGGCTGTTTTATGTTTTTATTTTGTAATTTAAAAAAAAAACAGAAAATTATAGTTCAGAACAATACACCAAAAGCAAATTATTCTCCTTGTTCAATACAGGATTTAAAATTAACAAAAGAATTTTATGTCTATCTCCCTGATAATTTTTGACATTAAAATTGAAATTTTTCAGGCATTGTTGAAATTTAATTTTTGTTCTATAAATTTCGCTATTGTATTAAGAAAATACATTTCCATGGAAATGTCGCAAAATACAGTGATTTTATAGAAGATTGAATGTAAATATATTCGTATGGTTAAAAAAGTTTAAATCAGAATTTTTTTTTAAAAAAAGTCTATTTAGCAATAAATGCTATATATGTTATTTTTACTGTATGATTTTTTTTACTGACATGCAACAAAAAAAAAGAAAGCCTTCATAGCTAAAAGGTTCTGTGCGACAGTTATTTGAGTTTCCTTTTACATTATTTCCCCTCTTCGCATTTTATGCCCAATTTGAGCTGCTATTTTTTGGAAATTAATTATGCATGCTGGTGATGCGGATTTTATTCTAAACTGTGTTTTTCGATTCATACTCACTTTTCAAAGTCTTAATATTTCACGTATATATCGAATTAAGAGTTCGGAAACTTCCTACACATTATATATTTTAACTTTTTAAATTTTGTTATATATATATATATATATATATATATACATAATGAAATGGATCCATTAAAGTTGAATGACCTTACCGCAATAGCGCACGCATTGAAGTTCTGTAATACTGAAAATGTCAATCTGTTATATGATGCTTTCTTTCCCGATATTTGACACAAGAGAACAGCTGTGAAGTTTTACGAGTTTTACCCAGATTTAGACACTGAGAGTCATTCTAAAATAATTTTTAAGAAATTAAACATACGTAATTTTATCTGTCTCGTATTTTTTTTTTTACAATTAGAAGTAAATGCTACTGGCAAAGAACTTTGCAAAAATATTCTGAGTTCACTCGCTGATTTTCTAGATTTTAAAAAAACAAATTGAACAGAACTTTCCCGGAAGATGCCTGTTCATTACCCCCACCTCCCTGCAGACGAACCCGTTGTTGTAACCTTGTTGGGGGATTGGTATCTCGAAATATGTCCCTGCAGACGAACATGGCGAATTTTACTTTTTCCATTTTGCTAAAAGAGCCAGACATCACAATCGCAGATGAGTCAGCAATTCGTCCTTCACCTATTAATGATTTCTCATGAATCATAGCAAAACATTTATTCCAAACACTTAGATTCTCATCATCTAACAAATTTGCATGCAATGTTACATTTTTTTCCGATGCTGAAGGTTTTTCATTTTTCACCTCACGCAAAAGATCATTTTTGTTGCTCTATTATTAGTTAAACATGCCAAATTTTTTATTCGATCGCAGCGCAGTATCCTTTCTTACAATAATATCAAAACATAGCTTATTCAGAAATTTGGAAAAAATAATATTAAATCAAGCTCAGCTTTTATATAAAACAGGGAATTACAAAATTGAAAAATGCAATAGGACGGAACTGTATTTGAGTACTTAATTGCTATTCGAGAACTAGCAAATCACGCACAACAAAATTTATTGATGAAACATCAATTATTGATTGCTGTATCGATAGAATTCCAGATTCACCTTCTAATAAACTCATATTAAACAAGTGAACAAATATTTAGAAATGTAAAGATAAATTAAGTGTATATGAAAAAAAAAATATTCCTGAATAAATACAAAAATCGTTCTTTTATTTATACTTCGCGCATTTCCAAATTTCGTAGTTATCGCCATGATGAAGAAAATACATTCCATAACCAACGAAGAGATATAAATCCGAAATTTTATGCATCAAAGCCCGATTGAAATTTTAAAAAAGAAATTTTCGAGCTAAGAAGCAAATAACTTGTTTTAATTGTTCGGGTTCCGGTCACATTTCCAAATTTTGTCCCAGTAAACACTGTGTTCCAAAATTCATATCGTGAGGAAATTTGCAATAAATCCAATGTATATCCTCCAATGTATGTATGTTCCTGTTTCTAATGATGTGAATAATATGTTCATAAAGTTACTCAATTGACTATTATGTGTGAAGAAGTTCAAAATTTCTACAAAAAATATTGTCTTTGACTGACACTGGAAGTCAAGTTACTTTAATGGAAGAAAGTGCACATGGAATCAATTAGGTTCTTATTCTTTAAACATTAGCGATAGTATACTGGTATTTTCCTGTATACTATCCATGCCTCCTGAAATCCACGGTAAAAATGAGGCAGCAGCATTCGATCCTAATGAGTGCTACCCTGGACAAGGATTTTATTCAAGTGTCCTTTCTGCATCGAGAAAAAAGAAACAAGCAGTTTACAATATATCGAAGCACGGAGTATTTATAGTTGGTAGAATGAAAGAAATATAAAGTTGTAGATAAACAAAAACTTAGAATTGAATTTTGTATTATTTTAAAATAAACAATTATGTAGTTTTTTTTACCAACTTTAAAAATAAAGATATATTATTTTGTATATATATATATATATATGTTTGCTTTTTGCATGAAATGCAAAAGCTTCTTTAAATTTCAGGGATATTATGAGCTGAATGAAGAAGCTTGAGAGCAAAAATTTTACGATGAAATTTATGAATTAAAATATGCAAAGAGAAATGAAGAAGAGACAAAAAACAATAAAAAGCCGTCACAATTTTGTGAACGATGAAATTAAATTTGTTTTCAGGAGAGTTAATCGGAAAAAAGTGCAGGATGTTATGAAAAAACGACGATTATTATGCACGAGAGGTTGGTTTTTAATTGGTTGCTGATTTGGGAACGGAGGGCTGCAATTGGCTTTGAGGGTAGAAATCAGGATGTGTAAAAAAATCGCGCTTTTTTTTTAATGCTTTCCATTACTACGCCGTCTAGTGTTTCACCGCTTGATCTCCAGCTGTGTTGGTGAACATTGTTTGTTTAGACGTTTTCTATCACATTAAATTTTAGCCTATGGTTTCGAAACTCCCTTTTTAACGACTCTATCCCTTGAAAGCATAAGAATCTTCAGGATCAAGCATAATTGCTTTTAAATTTGACTAGTGAGGTATGTAGTATTTCTCAAAAATCAATTGTATGAATAAAATTCTTTTCATTAATTGTAATGGAAATTAAAATAAATATTTCCTTTTTAATATCGAATAAAATTAAATAACTTTAAATATAAAATGATGAAATTTTGATTCAATAGATTAAAGTCATATGTTTCAATGCATACTTATAGAACATTCCAGTATTTTTCTGATAATTATTACAATACATCAAAAAATGAAGGGAAAATAAATTTCCTTTAAAAAGGTAGAATTAAAAAAAAAAATTCTATGATTCGGAACAATATGTTGAAAATGAAATAATATATATAATTACGGTAAATCCCTTTTTTAGTGCATAATATGTTAATATTTAAATATATTACCTTTTTAGGCATAAATCAATATTTTAATGAATTGAATCTTACAGAAACCGTTTTACAGAATGAAAACTACAAGTATATTAAACAATAAAATAAATTCTGAAGTAATTGTCCAATAACGATGAAAATAAGACAAACTAAATTATATTAAAGTACTTATTTCTATGTAATCTCTACAATAAGCATATAATAATATTAAAATGCATATTAGTATTTTAATTTTTTCGTAAGGGCATCGTAGTTTCCGAAATAGTCGAAAAGATTATATTTTAAAGATAATTTCTGAAAATAAGAATACAAAATGATATAATCATACAAGTAACTTTTCAAGTTTTAAGTAATTTTTTTTGTCTCTATTGTCATAAGATTGAAGAAAGTAACATACTGTATAAGAAACAAGTCTTAAAAAAACTACAAATTGAAACACTTTTTTGTGCGGAAATTCGAGGATCTGCAGATGGTGTTATAAATATAAAAAATCAAACAAATACTACTACTTCTTATGTCGAAAATGCTTCCTGCATTCTAAGACTACTTTGCGCTTCTCAAGAAATCGTTACTAATAATTCTTCGAAGTAGGGCTTAAAGTAAATGGAACGGTTAATTCGGAAGAAAATTGCTTCAGTAAATAAGAAAGAGAAGAATTTATTTAAAGAGAACTTAATCAGCTGAGGCTGAAAGGTTTCCTTTTTCATTTCCTTGGAAATCGTTTCATTTGATTGTCGAGATAAAAATAAGTCTTGACCTTGTTTCTTCAAATAAGGTTTTGATAGCTTTTGCACATTGCTCAAATGTGAAATATGTCTTAAAATAAGTAATTTCTAAAAATAATGAAAAAGACTATACCAAAAATATACTAAATTTGTTTATTTAAATTTTAAAATGTAATAAATGAAATAATCTATTAAAATGTTTTTAATAGTTGATTTTACATTTTTTATTTATTGAAATATTTCAGTGTGGGAATTGCTTTCTCCCTTTTATTTGATATGTTACTTCTTCTCGACGAAAAGGCATTTCCGAGGAAATTTGCCATTTATGTTAAACACTTACCAATGCTAAGAATTTCAAAGAAGGTTTTAGTTCTGTCCAATTCCACATAAGAACTAAATTACGGTTTTAATCATAATTTGTAGTTATATGGTTATCGTTGTTGAAAAAATTCAAGGGTATATTTTTAATGGTATATTTGATGGCATTTTTATAATGATAAAAAAACTCTTTTAATTTCTTAGAATTCTTATTTAGAAAATAATAATTAAAAAAAATAACTATATGTTGTTAATTATTAAGCGATTTGAATATCTTTCCCCACTTTACTTTATTTTTCTCTTAAAAGAAATCTTTTTGAAACAGAGATGAATAAATCCAAGTATTAAGATAATCTTTTATATTTTATCCTTTTAACTTTCAGGGTATTTTTTAAAACGTTTTTATATATTTCACTTGGTGTGTGTGTCATCAAATTTTCGATCGTTAATTTAACCAACTTCCCATCAAGCTAGAGCACTGAAACTTTGGGAATCTTTCTTACTTGCCTAACAATGCAATATTAGATATTTGCGACCAGCTTTAACTAATATTTCAATAATTTTCTTTAATAAACTTTGACACCATATAAAAACGTTGTTTTGGTTTTTGTCTCGAATTATTAAAACGTTTTTCTGTATTTCACTTGCTGTATGTGTGTCATCAAATTTTTGATTGTTTATTTAACCAACTTCCCATTAAGCTAGAGCTCTGAAACTTTGGGAATCGTTCTTACTCGCCTAACAATGCAATATGACACTTCCGACATGTTTTAACTAATATTTCAATAATCTTTTTTAATAACGTAATTTGAGTAGTAACCTGGCACCATCTATGGAAGATATATTGAATTACGCAGAGAGAGTGAGCTTAAAGACGAAAGAGATATGAGGTTTTTTACAAAGTTTTAACTAATATTTCAATACTTTTTTTTTATTAAACTTTGCCACCATTTAAAAATGTTGTTTTAAAAAAAGTTGGGTTTTTTTTTTATCTCGAATTATTTAAACACTACCATACCTTAAAAAGGGATATTTATAAAGCTGCAGGCAGAATATCCAGAAAGTAAGAGTGCTCAACTCCTTAAAAATCCAAAATAATAATAATTTTTTTGAAAAATTTACAAATCCAAATACGTACATCAAACACTGCTTATTGATATTGTCGCCTTCCTTCGTGATTTAGTTGGTGAGCCGACGGTTCTTATACTTTTGTCAAAAAAGTTTCCGGACGCCTTTTCAGCCTATTGCATTCGGGACCTCAACGTGGTCGGAAACTTTTTTATACTCATAGACGATTTCAGAGAGGTTAAAAGATGAAAATCAGAAGATGCCAGATGAGGGCTGTGAGTGATATCCCACTTGAACGAGTCTAAGAGTTGCTTTGTGGCGTTGGTGTGTTTTAGGAGATGTCCATTATCATACAAAAAAATACTCCCTTCGTTCACATTTACCTTCTTTTGATATGCATTGTCCTCTGTAATTTTTAAGGTTTTTCGGAATTGTTTGGTAGTAATTGCTCAAAGAGGAGAATATCCTAACACTCTAAAAGACTGAGGCCATATTTTTCGAAGTGAAGTAATGATTCTGAATTTTTTCTGCCTGTTTTACACTCATGATAACACTTGTACACATTAGTGTAGTTCATAATCCCCCATCTTTATAAGAAAACATTTACTTCATTATTAATCTGAAATGGTGCGTTTGCCTTCGAGAGAAGGAATCGGATTACGCTCTTCAATTCGCAGTCGACGGATTCGGAATCGAGGAACTTATTTCAACACGGCACTAAATCAAAAGATTTAACTAAATGAGACAAAGGAGTGCTCATTATACTTCCAAAGGTTTGATCTTACAGGTAGTGCAGCCAATTTTGTTAAAAAGTATTCTCTGAGATCATCAGAGGCTCAGTTTTTTTACTTTCTGAACAGTCCTAATATATTGTGGGGAAATTCAATAAGATTTTTTAAAACTATATAATTATTAAAATTATACAAATTGATTGCAATTAACTTCAGCAACTGTTTTTGTCTGATGTATCCAAAGCAAAGCGGAACTTAAATTCAAAATTAGATAACAAATGTAATACTTCAGAGAATATGTTGTCTTTTCTTATTTTGAAGCGCATAAGTAGCTCTGGAGTTCACAGAAAGGGAAAAGTACACAATTTACACTTAAGATCAAGACAGAGCTATTTTTAAATATTAAATTGCTTTACGAGAGTCTTGAGTTGAGAAGTATTACAAAAACAAGTCTCAGCTTGAGATTAAAAGTATAATTTGATGAATTAGATAAAAAAAATTTAAGAATATGCAAGTTTAAACTAAATAATTTGTGAAACCAGAAATTATCCAAATCTAAAGTTCATATATTCGAAATTTAATACAGGTAATGACGACATGGAAATTAATTATATATTTTTTTAGAAAGTAATGCAATTCTCTCTCTCAAGACACTAGTTTCCCATTTTAGATTGTTCCCAAAGCAAACTTATATGAAAAATACACAGAGAAAAAGTGAACGATATAAAGAGAATGATAGAGAAAATTATTGGAGGAGACGGTGGCGCTTAATGGCGCAAGAGACAAATGCGGCTATGCTGCACTAAATAAGTTGTAAATGTGATCTGTACGTTTGGAAAAGAAAAACAGTTGATAAGAAGGAAGGTAGAACATAGAGAAAGATCACTAGAGTATCCCGGTGGTGCGTAATCAGTTTTTACTACAAACATTAAATCCCATAAGAAAGAAAAGTTACTCGGAGACATGATTCACGCTCTTACTTAAAGATGTAAGTAAGAGCGTGAGTAAGAGCGTATTTAAATAAGAGCGTATTTAAGTAAGAGCGTATTTAAGCCCTTGATTGCTAGAGAAAAAGAAAATGAATGATTAAGATTATGTGAGAAGAAAAGACTGTTCTGTGACAATGTGGAAATAAAAGACAACTTCCATTTTACACCGCGATAGGGGTTTGAGTCCTGATTCCAATAAAATGTTGGCTGATGTAAAATCTATCGAAACTCCAAGCTCTTATGAACGAGAAAAAAGTGGAAGCTCTTTGAGTACCAGTTCAGGTGTCGTCCTCCTCACTTGACTGAGATTCAAAATTAAGGAGTTCGTCACTAATAGCCCTCATGTGGTTTCTTGTGCGATGTCAATAAAACCAATCCAATCCTTTATTTCAACTTTTAATTAATAGAAGAAAAGTAAATAAAAAAAATTTTAAGAAAAGGATGGAAAAATGAGCTTTATAAAATAAAAATAAATTTAATTTTTCTTTTTTTACTTTGCAAAATTTCATGCAGTTTTAACCTAATATGTTACTGTGACAAAATTGCATATTTATAGAGTTTTTCTACATTTTAAGGATATAGTGAATAAACAGGTTTATGTGATATTACGAAGCACACTTCAATATTGGGATATTTTCTATTCAAAACAATATCTAAAGCTTCTGTTTTGGTCATCTTAAAAATTACGCAAGACCTGAAATTGTATTAAATATTTTATTGCAGCAACTTATTTCGTCAATCAGGATCTAAAACTTTATAAAAGTTTTTAGTTTATAAATTTGTAAGTTTCCATTGATAACAATAGGATCGGAAATGTTTTTTTTTATATTATTAATGTGGACATGAAACGGAGAAAAATTTCTATGAAATGATATAGAACATTAAACATGAGTTTTAATTATTAAAAATCATAGAAAAGTAAATAATAATTATACATAAATAATAATCTTAAATGAATATTAATAAATGTTTAACAAAATATATATCGGAATCTAAATATCAGCGCAAATATCAAGAATTTGCAAAACAAACATGTATTCATATTTGCTAAATTTTATTAGTGAAATATTAGTTCTGGGGCAAAATTCAGTAGCATTTATGAAAAAACAAACAAACTTATAGTTTTTATTTTAGCTACAATTTGTTTACTTTAAATTGCTTATTATGTTTGCAGACATTAGTGAAATTTTTGGATAGAAAATAATTTAGAATGCTTTCAAATCTCCTAGGAATAAAAGAAAAGAGGTTCACTTTGGTAATTTTTCTTAAAAAAAAACCTGAGCAGGAGTAATTATTTTCCAAAAGCAAATATTGGTTCCTGGATATTTTCAGACGATATTTAATAGGATATTAAACTTTCAAGTCAATTCGCAATAAGAACTTAGCAAACAAGCCAACTTCAGCTTTACTTCAAACAGAATAAATGAATTTTTAATCACTTAAAATTCTTAATAAACTTACAAGAAAAAAAAATACCCCTTTTTTTTTTACAAAAACATTCAAGTCTAATTGAATTTATGATTTATTATTTATGGTTTTATTTAAATATTTATCATTTTGTACTGCTACTCATTTAATTCTTGATTGAATATTAAATCCATCACTTCTTAAAAGATTATCTTTCAATGCAAAAAATTATAGAATTAACTCTTTAAATATTGAAGTAAGATTATAGGAAAGTTTAAAAAAACTTTATTATATTAGGTTTGATTGAAAAGTAGTGATTCCATGGCCATAGCTTTATTTATTACACAAATTTCATAATCTTGTCGCACATATATCCTTTATCGAATTATGCTTCATTCCTTATTGTCATAGATGTATTGTAAATTGATGGTAATGACGACCTACATGTAGATAAGATTGAAGCATCAAAGCGTCATTGGACTCGATCTTGCTACGAGGGCTATTTCGAACTGAAAACCACAGTGAATATTAAAAGTGCTTTATTTGGAACATTTAGATACACCTTGAAGTTACTTTTTAGTCGTCACTTCGACTGAAACATTTGTCGCAGCGTGGCACCAACTTTCCAATACTCTAGTCATAGAAGGCACCTACCTGTACTTTCCACCAATTCTGGACACAGGTCTGCAGTTCGTTGTTTGTGTTAAATTTCTGCTTTCCTGGACAGCGTTTCATGTGGGATAAAAATTGGGGGGAGCCAAGTCCGGGTTGTACTGAGGGTGATCAAACATGCCCACTGAAAACGTTGTAGTAGAGTCTTTGTTGCGCATGCAGTGTGAGGCCACGCATTGTCACTCATGAAAGGTTTTCCGTACACTTATTCTTCGATAAATTTTGATCGCATTGCACTCCTCAGCATGCAGAAATCGAACGACTGCCCGACAATCAGAGCTGACAACAGCAACCTGATGCAATCGACGGGCATGCTAGAGACACTACACAAGACATCTGCTCACAGCGCCACCGGATTTTCAAGGGAGAGTTCATTTTGCTACCGATCGGACATTGAAAAAAAAAAAAAAAAAAACTATCGCACTTTTAATTTCTACCTCTTTCTGAAGATACAATTACCTCTTAATCCCTCGTCATTCTCTTACTATGACAAATTGGGATTATTATTCATTTCATGTGCCACTGTAGACATTGACGAGTCTAACTCCTTAAGATCTGTTTATGGCAGACGCCGTACAGTATGTTATTAGATTACTCAGTTGCTTCTATGTTGCGTCGTTTCTGATTTAGTTACGATGTTCAAGATGCCCCATCTCCTCAACAGTACTAATAAGAAAATTACACCCACAAATCAGTAAATCAAAAAGAAGTAGTATAGCAGTGATTTTGCAAGGCAAATGCCATATTAGATAATATTTGAGTTTTGTAAAGATTATATAATAAAATCCCTGTAACGAAGTGTTTCAAAACAATATCATCCAAAATGTTTTGAAATGTATCATACTTTAAAGGACTACTAAATTATTATTTTATAATGTTATTTAATTGCTCTCCATAAGCATTATATATCAACCAGATTAAATGTTATAGAACAATCCAAATTTCAAAATAAAGTGTTCTCTTTCTCAGCTCGTTCGTAACTGTTCAGTTGAGCCAAATTAAATAGAATTTTTCGGAAGCATTGTATTCCGTTTTATTTGTATGTCAAGGGGTTGAATGAACAACACTTTCGTTTTGATGAGTATGGGAAAGTTGTCATTAACTTTGGATCTCTTCAACAACCACTGGAATTCTTCTCCGACTAGTTTGCTCGACTTGTTTCGCATTAGCGCTTTGTTTGGAAATGAATTAAACTGTATCCGAAAGTAAATAATGCATGGCATAGAATATACATATTGTTTTCAGATACAAGAGTTGTGGAAATCAGGAAATAAAAAATATTGTGGTCATGGAGAAACTATTTTTTTAAAACAAGAGCTGCTTATTCTTGATAAAAATGAACACTCGAGATTATATTCAAAAAAATTGAATTTTTGAATTATTTGTTTTTTAATTATTCACAAATAAAAAAAAGATTTCGAGATAATTGACATGGAGCTTTTAGTAAATTTTAGTTTGTTTTCTGATTTTATATGCATTTTTACTCACAAAGCATTTACTTGCTCCCCAAGAATTTCAAAATTAATTCTGATTTTAAATGTATAAAACGTAAAAATTATAAAACCATTTTTAGAATACAAAATAAATCAATTCTAGAGTATATTTAATCTTTCAAATAGTCTTATGTGATTGCGCTAACTGTAAATATTGTTGCAAAATGATAATTTTTATAATATATCACATAGTAGATAGTTTCCATACAATATTTAAGTATGCATCGGTATTTTTTCTTGCAAGATAACCAACATAAAATAATGCTTAAATAAATTTTTTTTAACTAAATTAAGATGAATTTTAGAGACAAACGAGAAATATACTTGAACTATTAGATTTAGTAAATTTCTACTATGTAATGCTCAATTCAATATTCTAAGACTTGGCTCATTAAAAACAACTATCAAACAGAAACACATTCATTTGCTAGAATAATATAATTTTCAACCTTTAGAATATTCTTATAATACATATTGTGACGTGTATCTTTCATTTCTTTTGTATATGTATATATATATATATATATATATATATATATATATATATATATAGAATGTAAAGAATATATATAACTCTACAACCACTTTAAAGTTTAACTAAATAGTCTATAAGTTCAAAACTCCAGTTGAAGATATGTGAGAGAAATACAATACATTTTATTATCTGTCAAAGAATATGCAAGATCTCTCTTCCTGGAATCTTTCTTAATTCAAATAATCCTACTTTACAATCAAATAATAGTCTCAGCTTATTAATTTACTGATTCTGATTCAAGGCCAATTCATTTATAGCAGATTCAACATCTCTTATTCTGATCAAAGTGGCTTCCAACTACTTTCAATACAAACAATTAATTACGAAGTTTCAATCGAATTTAAAAATATCTATCAGCTTGTCGTTATCTTTTCACTCCCTTCTCTTTCTTTCCAATTTTATTTCGCTTATATATTACTACCTCTAACGAAATTCATTCACTTCATATCTTAATCTAATTTACCTAATGGTGTTTGATTTGGTTGGTAAGGAGTTGTAACTGAAAGCCATTGAAATTACTAAAAAAAGTACTACAGGGCAATGAAGAAAAAATCGTAAATATCCATATGTCTAATATGAATTTATAATGTTTGAATTATATGTTAATTACATCATTTTATCTTAAAATGGGCTTCAAATAAGTTGATAGATATAAACAATTTTAAACATTGGCGATTATTATAATTAATACATGTACAATCTATTACATAAGTATGTATAATATCCAAATCTTATTTTTGAAAGCTAAAGATAAGTTACATAAATCTCTATTCCATATGTACTATATATATTCTTAAATAATTTAAAGGTCTAAAATTTTCTTTTTGCGTAGTTATCTTTAATTGCAAAGCCTTAGTTAAAATTAATCAATACTTAATTCATTTGATCATGAAGCTTCTGAAAAGATTAAGCGGCTCCTTTTCAAAGATGACGAAAATTCAGTAATCTCATGTTACAAGGAGTTTCAAACAGGTTGTTAACATTATCTCTTTCATCTAAAGGCGGAAAATTCTTCAAAGAAAAGTGGAGGGACACTAATAAGGGATACAGATGTTAAACCCACACCATATTATCTGAACCTTTATTAGGATATGTATTACTGGGTGAGTGGCATTAAAATTTTCTGTCGTGTGTTGGGCTGCTTGTTTGGCTAATCTGAGACTGATGTTGTTGAACTTATGTCAAAGTAATCTAAAGTGATCTTTTCACATCTGCACAAGGAGTTTTGAAAATATATTTATGTTTGACATTTTTCATGGTATATTTTCAATACTTTCTAATTTGTAGAGATTATTAAAATTTTGAATAATTTCTTAGTAACTCTTCTTTCTTACTCTAAGAGTTTTATGTGATTTTGTTATTTTAATTATATAATGAAACTATCAGAATAGGAAAAAAAATGTCGGCTAAATTTGTATACATAGAATGACGCGGATTTTATTGCGTCTCCCCTTCCACTACCATTTTGAGGGCTCTAAAATGAATTTGTTTGAATCGAAAATTCCTACAAATAAATAAAATGGGGTTTAAGCGGATTATATTTCAATTAGCGAAGTACAATGAGTAGAGTTGAGTAAATGCATATATAATCAGGGAAGTGTTTCATACTGAGGTTAGTAGTTTTGTGAGTGATATAGATAAGATAAAATTATCAAGAGAAGCATCGATATCAGATCTGTGCTGAGTAAGGAGTATCAAGAGTGAATCAAGATAAGGTGTAAGATAAACAAAGGGGTAAGGGCTGTAACTCGCATTTTCAATTCTTCCGGGGACTTGAGTCCGAATGGATTGGTAAAAAGAACGATCTTTATTATAATTAATATTTGAATCAAACACATGTTGGAATTTATTACTATTATAAAAGACTAATTATTCATTATTCATTGGTCTGAATAAAATAATTTCACTATCATCATTATTGGGCTCTCTACTCACTTGACTGAATAATTTCGCGATTCTCTAAGCAATGCTGCGGATAGAAATAACAACGGGGTATTCAGAAGATTAAATAAAGCTTTTCTCATACTGTAAGCATGTCCATTTTTTCCAGTGGAATTTTCTAGTGGTGCAGATAAAATAGTGTACTTTTACGAGGAGAGTGTGGATGAGGAAAACAAATTTTACAACATTACGACTGCCCAGAAATGTATGCATTTGAGAAATCCTAACACAGGGTACGCTGAAGAGTGACTCTCTGTGATAAGAGAATGTTTGCTGCTATGTACGTACGTAGAGCTCGAGCAATTGAAGCTCGCCCTTAAAAAAACCCTTCAAAAAAGTGCGAGATCGCACAAAATTAGAAGCGAAGATCGTAACAACATCTTAACTTATCCCCAAGTGTTTATACTATGCTGAGAGTCGCTCGCTCCTCAAATTCATCATAACGGAAACTGGAATCGTCCAACACATCGTGAATTGTTTGCTCGGAATGTGTTGAGCTTCATTAAGCTACGCAATCCTATCACGAAAGTTCAGCTCCTTCAAGTAGCTACAACTTATAAAGATAACCATTTCTCTCGCAACCCAACGATATTTCTAGAAAAGTATTCCAATCCAATATATTTGCATAATTTTGATATTCGAGGATCACCGGACGCCCTATTGCAATACCTACATTAAGTCAGACGAGCGTTATTAACCTTTAGTGACTCTCAGTAAGCATTAAAAATGCCGTCAGTTACACCAATAAGCGATTGAATAACAGGTGGTCCTCGAAGCATGATATTCAAAACTTTTCAGTTATTATTAATGTCATGAAAATACAACCCATCAATATTTTCCTCATCCCAACACTTTTACATGATACGTTTATACGGCGTTGTGGGATATAAGAGTAGAGAAACCTTTTGTGTCAAGTACATTTTACAATAGCTATTTTCCTTTTGTATAAAAGCGTATATCTAATATTTCTGTGGTGATAACTCAAAATGCAAAACTCTGAGATGAGTGATTTTAACCATTTGTATTAGGAACATTCAAGAGAGTCAGGTAACTTAACAATGTCGAATAATTACAATACCTTTGTGCTCTTCAGGTAGATTTCATTCATAGAACCATGTCTTGTCTTAATATTAAGATCCACATTTTTTATCCCATACTCAGAAATACAACCCACAACAGTCCACATGAAGTTGATCATGGCACAAAAGATTTTGAAAGGAAAATATGAAAATCGTTTCCAAGAATCTTATGATTTATTTTCTAACCAACCGGGTCTCTCCCATGTTTCTTGCTAAGTAATCGACACGAGAAATCAACTCTCAGTTGCGTTACGACCGATCGCAATGATCTAGTGAAACAGGACATAATTTATTATCAATTGAATAAAACGTTACTGGAGGATATAATTGTTTTTATTCGGTCTCCATAGGTTTTTCCTGTAGTTTTTTTTGTCGAAAAATCTATGATAAGTCCTCAAATTTCTTTGAAGGTTACAAATTTGCTTTCTACTTTCATAAGCTTAACATCATTGCCAATATATTCCATTGTATTTGTTGCAATTGGTTACGGATTTACAGATGAATATTCCACACTGTCACACCATGTCAACATTGGATCTCCTATCCAGTTTTTTTTTTTTTTTTTTTCAATTCGATGTCAAACCGACTGATGTTTCGAGTACTGCTTAAAGGAGACGTACCTGTATGCCTTTTGCCGCATTTACCTGTATGCCTTTTGGTTTATTTGGCAATTTCCAGAGAGTGATATCATACTTCAGCCGATCGGAGGAAAATTTATTTGTGTTTATGTGGACGACGTTATCTATGCATCGAGGTCTTTTCAGAAACATGTTCAGCATTTACGAGCAGTTCTAATATTGTTATCAAATGTAGATAAACGAATTAAATATTTCGGAATTAATAGGAATTAAATATTTTGGGTTAATCATTAATAGGAATGGCGTACATACCGATCCTACAAAAGGCACACCAGTTTTGATGTTACTGGTTTCAAAGAATGCGCACGAAATATCAAAATTCAACGGAAATAAGGGCTAGTATCAGAAATTTATTTCTCATCACAGCAAATTGTCTATTAATGCTCTTAATCTCAAAAAAGTGATATTCTGTTGGTTTCAGACGCGTAGAACTATTTTGGAGTTATTAAAACTACTATAAAACTACTGTTTCTGTTTCGAAGCTACCTGATTTTAATTCTCCCATCGAGCTTAGTACTATTGCCAATATTGTGGTTATCAATGCGGATTTGACTCAACAGGAGAAACCGGTAGCTTATACATCCCGTACCCTGAATGCAGTAGAAAGAACTTACGACACCAGAAAGGGAATATTTAGCTATAAATCGAGCTCTATTAAAATTGTAGTCCGGTAGAAAATCCACCAGTAACAGTGTATCACGCAATATCACGTGATACCAGTGAATCATGCGAGTCATAGCCTATGATAGTCAGTCCACACTAATTGTGGTATGTGGAAGTTTAACGGGCTAGTTTTATGTTGATAACATTAAATTGGCCTGTTAGTGTGACCTCTTCTAAACTGTCTTCCAGGCGGAATTTGACAGCAAAATAATGCTTGTTCACATATAGCTCGAGAAGCTCAAGACTTTCTACATCATATTCAGACTCTTCCATGGCTGTTCCATTCCTCAGATTTGTTTTTTATAGAGCAATTGTGGAACCACATGTAGCTGTATCACTCTGTATACGGTTCAGAGATGGTTGTTTAATTATTTGCATTAAGATATTGCATGACACTGTTTTTATTTGTTTACAAAAAGTTTCGAATAAGTCTGATAAATTTTGGACTATTATGCAACAGCCATAAATGGGCATGCAAATACTGTATGCTTAAGATCATTATTCCAACAGGACTTAAAAATATTTTGAATTTAAAAATTTCCTGGTTGAATATTCCAAATTTTCTTTTAGAAGTTACGTTGTATGTTGCTTTATTGATCGATTGATTATTCATTAACGTTGCACTTAGAATCGGCACTAGTGTTAATGGCGACGGACCTCGTAATTTTGAGACTAGTTTAAGGGACAAGAACGACACGTAAGTTGGCACTCCCTTCCCCAAATTTCCACAGAACTTTCTATAAACACTTAAGACCCCGTTGAACTCATAGCAACACTCATCTACATTATTATTCTACCACCTTAGTGTTTTGATTCAGTAGCAACTATTCATTCAGAAAATTTTAATTACAAATGATTTTATAAAATCCCAAGCGTAGACTTTTTTTCTCTGGATTATGAAGAAATATTTTCTGGGAATTCCCCTTTGCTGTGCCGATACAATCTGAGGACTAACAGTCAAACGCCTGACTGTTAACGGTATAATATTAATACATTATCGGTAATTTTGAATTAGTCGCTAGTGTTAATCTTTTTATTCTTTTTTTCATCTTGATTCTTTTCAGAATAAACTTTCTGTAATTACATAATATAACTGGTTGTCTGTTTGAACATTATTTTTCAAAAGTTCAATGAAATTTTCTTTATTATCATATCAAACACTGTTGATTGCTTTGAATTTATAATTACTGAAATATTTAAGACACCTATTTTTTACCTATTTTATTAAATTTCATTATCAGATTTCAAATAGAATTTGTCGCTACAATATAACAACTCGCTTCGTTCACTTGAAATTCGACACTGCTAAGATATTTTGCATAAACTTTTTATTTTCAATGAACAAATGATAACTTTTATCTCATAATATCCGTTTAAAATTGGAATTTAATAAAATATATCGATCCCAAAATAAATCTTAAGCAAATTATTTAAGTATTTGAATATTTTTGACCATTCGTCTTTATTACTTGATTGTAAAACATTTTTATAAAATAAAAGCTTACAATATTTATTTTCAGAAGCAACCTGGTTTAAATAGCTAATATTCTATATTCTAAAAATTAAAAAGAAAGTTCCATAATACCGTTTTATTATGCAGAAAATTTTTTCAAGCATGCATATCAACAAATGTTTGTGATATAAAAGCTGGTCATTGCATATGTGACCCGTATTTATTAATACCTCTATCCGTTATCTATAAATATGGATATTGAATTGCGATACAAAAATGGATTATTTATGCATATTGTAATTATAAAACATATTTTTTACTTTTAAGGGTAACAAAAAGCATCAATTTTTTGGTACTGAATAATTTTGTATTAATTAATTCTTATGCTATAATTTTTTGCTTTCTTCCCCCTTAATTAATTTTGGTTCATTAATAAATTTAAAAGTCTCATCTTGTGACTTTATTTCCCAATTACAGTAGTATGACTAAACCTCTGTATTGCATAACTTTTGAAACTTTAAGTTATGGTCCCATCTGCATAACTCTTATGCTATAGTTATCACATATTCTAATAATTTATGTTCCTGTAATATACAGTATGAAAAATATTCAAAAATGTGATAGTAATTTAAGGCATTATCTTTCAACACAGATGGGCTCAAACAATTTTCGGAAACTGAATATATGGACGCAAAATATTTAGATCTATAGCTATAATACTGAAAAATAATTGGCGGATATGACTTATATTTCTTAAAAAAAATAAATGTTTCATTTGTTATTTCTTTCAAAAATTGTATTTTTTATTGCAATGAGAGTTAAATATTTCGTATTTAGAACATACTATTTTTTATTGTATCATATACCTTAATCGATAAAATTTGAATTCGCTTAAATTTTAGAAATGAAATTTTTTAAAACTTTTTTTATGAATTGTTTTACAATTCTTTTAAAATGATTGGGAATTTACACAAATAATAATAATATTCTTATTAATGTTAAAATGATAAGTTATTTAAAAAAAATATTGAATTAGGTATCAAAATCAATGATGAGATTTGAAAAATGTGCTTTTTCTAAACGAATTGAGTATGTTACATGTTAATTAAATCAGTATATCAACCTTAAAGTAGATGTTATCGATATTGCTCGCGTTGGAAAATCTTAAAAGTGTAAAACCATTGAATATATTGATTATTTTAAATATACAAGCAACATAAAATGATTTCTTACTGAAAATCTATTTTACCTTATCTTGGACCATCAATATACTATAGAAGAATTGTCTTTCGAAAAATGGAAAATAACTTATATCCAGGGTTGCAAGAAAATCCTCTTGCATTTCACTTTAGTACACTGTAGTGAAATGCAAGAGCACTGTAGCGAAGTAGCTTTTAATTTGCTGATAGAAGAGTATAAATTTATACCAACAAAAATAGTGCTGTCATTAAAAAAAATTGAAGAAACTTATCTCGAATCGTTTTAATCATCAGTCAGAATTCTCGGTTGATTGATTGATTGATTATTCATGGAGTTCTTAGAAGCAACAAGAAAGCCATTGGTGGTGGACATCGGACTTTGAGCTTGCGAGTAAATGAAATTAAGTACTACAGAACCAATAAGACTTTTTATGGAATGCAGAATGAGTAATATTGAATAATTTTATTATTACACCTTATAATACTATAATAATGATTTTCAAATTTTGATTAAAATGTTATTCAATTTTGTTAAACTATAGCAAATACTGAATTCGAAAGCAATAAGAGCATGCATTTAATAATTGTAATAATTAATAAATATAATTATGCATGATGGGTACATAATTTGCAATAGACTAAGTTATGGCAAAGAAAAAATAATTGAAATCGAGTTTCAATTCAGATTAAATAAATCAACTTTAGTGTTTTTAATAAACTATAATGTATTAATGTAAAAAATAATAAAAGAATCCAATTTTAGAATGATATGTTTTGCCTTTATTACACACATTTGCGATCAATGAATTACTTAATTTTCTTTTACAATATCTGGAATGACAGTTAATGCAAAAATAATTTAAGAACTACAAGTTTGTTATGAAATATTCTCATTTAATTTATCTGTCACTAAACCATTTTTGTTTCAATATGATAAATGAGTTTAATTTTTTTTTTAATTTTCTTAGAGTACAACTAAACTTCAAATGTTATCTCGCGAAAGAATTCTTAGCATTAATTAGTTTCTTAAAATATATATAAAGAATCTGAAAGAAAAAAAAGCTTCTTCAAAGGACTGACACGTTAAGCCCATTAGTGTTTAAGTGCTGAATATATAATTTGTTAGTTATTTCTCTGTTTAACTTAAATCAGCTAAAATAATATTATTAGTCAAAACACTCATCTTAAATTAACAATGAAAGTAAAAGAAAAACAATTAAGAACTTGAAACTTTGAATTTATTTTCAAAATTTATTTATTTAGGAATTTCTAAGGAGGAATTTAGGGTCGTCTCTCTTCCAATATAAAGTATAATAAACCTTCTAGAATAATTCTACGAATAAAATGTTTCTTCAAAACTATGGGCAGCGAAGTAAAATGTAGAGAATTGTCGATTAATTCGTATGTCTGAAAATTTCTTTTAAGCCTTTAAACGTATTGATAACAATCATGTTTAATTCAGTATCTGTTTTTAAATAAAATAAATGATATTTTCTTTAGTTACTGAAATAAGAATCATTTCGTTTCCAAATAAAACTATTCAATGAAGAATTTCACGATAAAACATGATTTAAAATATCGAATAAAAATACTCCTGTGTTGATTTTGTATAATGAAATTCATGCATAGGATTATTCTCTTTTATTTTTGAGAGTGAAAAGCAGTGCTCTCATTTTAAAAACTTGAATTTTGAGTTTTATGACAAGAATACGACTATCGTTTGTTTTAGGAAAACAGTTAAAATATGTACGATATGATAAGACAGAAAGAAAGTAGAAAATATTGTTAAATAACAAACGACTAAATAAATAACTACTTGGTGAGAATGCAAAATAAGTTCTATGGATGGGCTTTTTTTATTTTGATGTAGGAACAAGCGATAATGATTTTTAAGTTTAACTAAAGATAAAATATTCCACAAAAATTATTCCTCTTTGAAAAAATTTGCATAAGGTTTATTTGCAATATTAAAATGTTCAGTAACAGGTATGGAAGGGGTTGTCAGTTTCGGTGAATAGAGAATAATACGTAATCTAAATGAAAATACATGAAAATCACTAATCTTCGTATTTTATGACAAGAACTCTTTCAGAATTCAAGGCTATTTATTCCTTAACTTTGAATTTAAAATCATTCTTCCAGTTGACTTAACTCAATCAAAACTTCTCGGTCCAATTTAAATATAAAGTACCATTGTTCTCAAGGGCATCTAGGGTGAAGAGCTTTGATGGTAGTCCGCTTTCGGCAGAGCTTAGACATTTCAAGAAACCCGTAACCTTCCTGAGAGCTGGATTCTTCACCGCAGTTAAGAGGATGGTATTTGAAAGACAGGTGAGAGATCCCTCGTTGAAGCATTTATTTACGAGTTCCGAGATCATTTCCTACCCTTTAATCCTCTTGGGAAATAGCCCAGAGAACAAAAATCGGAATAAAGAATGAGAGAGGGTTTGCTTCAGTAGTAATAAGACTGGAAATGTAGAACTGCGTTCTCGATAGATGAAGAAGGAAATGGGCGGAGTTGCTGAATTGAAATAGAAATGCTCAATTTTTCTTCTATAAATGGAGTAAATAAAACTGACGTGAGAACAGTTAGAGATTAAGATAAAGCTCAAAAAGCTGATGGTTATGTTTTAGAAATTTTTTCATAAACGTTTCACATCTGGTGAAATTTTTTTAAAAAAACTATATATAGTTATATATATCCTATTTTCATATAAGTATTATTGATTGCATTCTTTCATATTATTTCTGTTCTGCGGAAATCGAATATGGATCAAGACAAATAGAGAGTTCTAATTATTGTTTTACTGTTATTGAGGAGCAAACAGCGGTGCTTTAAAATCTAAAAAATACATTAAACCCTCTATTTAGTCGGGTATTTCGTAACCCTAAAACAGTGTGTAAATTCATAATGAAACCACTAATGAAACTAAAAGATTTCTTTTGGTAATAGGATTACTATTCATCGCCTGAGTTTTCAAATCTTATTACGAATGTTCACTACATAACTGCAGTTGCATGAAGCATTATGACGAAATAAATTATTCTAAGAAATAACCTTATTTATATATGCTTGTTATTAGTTGTGACATTTAGATTTTTGTACCTTAAAAGCATTAAAATGAATCTATGTAATATGAAACTATATAAATGGAGTGATTATTATAAGTTCATATAATTGAGCAAAAATATTTTATATTTTGTGAGCTACTTTTAGTTATTGATACCTGTATTTTTCTCCTAGAAACTCAACATTCATTGCTGAAATGAATTAAATTTAGTTCTATGCAAGTGCTCTTGTCCTTTAAAAATTTTATTTACGTTACAGGATATACGAATTTGTTCTTATAAATGATTAAACATTCCTTTTTATTAATTTCGGATAATCACCATTTTATCTCGAAATGCTGACGTAGTGTATAGTGAAAATTTGAAAAGTTATGAAAGTAACTCATTTTATTAACAAAATGTTAGCGTTGTGCTTATTGACTGGAAGTGATAGATAGGTAATTTATTATTATATAACTCATTAATTATAGACTCTTATTCCATTGTAGAACAAATAAACTCTTTTTATCTAATACGTATTTAAATTAAGCATTATTTAGTAAAATTTAGGCATAAATTACTTATGTATATGCATTTAATTGTTTTATACCCAAGACCATTTTAACTGTAACAAAGCACTTCAAATATAAAACTGCACAGACGTTTGTGTAAATTTAACAAGATATACAAAATAGTGAAACATTATTTTTATATGTTTTAGCAAAATTTTATAATTTTATACATTAAAATTATTTAAACACACACACACACACACACACACACACACACACA
>BMAW01069346.1:0-20338 GCA_019974015.1 Nephila pilipes
TAATTATGAACAGTTTCTTACAGTTAAACAGTTATAAACTTATTTAAAATATTTACAGTAATATATTTAAAAAATTTATTTCCATTTTTCTTATTTTTTCATTGTTATAAATCAAATGATATAAAAGTTTGACGTTGTTATGGAACGGTTTTTGCTAAATCAAATTTTTAGCATGTAACATATGTATACAAAGTTTCTTTGCCAATTTTGCTCATTATTTTTCCGTAATTACTAATGAGGCAAAATTACAATTGATACACACCTTTTTCAATTTTTAAAAGTTGTTATGAGAAATTAACTTGAAGAAAGAGCCGAAACGAAACATGAATAAGAGCTGAATATTTAAATTTTAAAACATTGTACTCATTTACTCGCATAGAGTCGGTTAATCCATAAAGTTAAAGTTTAATCTATTTAATAGATATTTTGGATCCTTCAAGAAATATGATTTTGATTCTGATAGGCTCAGAAGAACCCCGGGAACATATATTAAATCTAAGGGTACTACTTAAGTTAATTTAAATAATTAATTATTATTTTTCTGTAGAGTGTTTAGGTATCAATAAATAGAATCAACTCACTTAATGATATTTACAACCGAAAGATTTCAAGATGGCTGACTGTATACATAAAACGCTTGACTGTGTTTTTAATAATTCACATGATATTCATTTAGATTAATAACTTTGTATAGTATACTTCACTAATTTATTTGAAAGAAAGTATCAATTTGTCAATTCTTTAAACTTATTATATTATAAAATATATATAGAGAGATTTTTGAATTTCCTTAAAAAGTCTGAATTTTTATTGATTTCAATATGCTAAATCCATTTATTAAAGATTATATTATTTTTGAAAAATAATTATGCGACAATTTCCGAATTAAACATAAATTCCAATTTGGATTGCCTTAAATAAATGCCTCTAAATGATACACGGGAACTATAGGAAATGGATGTCGTATTTCTGAACCATGGTTCAGTAACCAACATGCCGCTAGAGTGAACCTCATATTCATTATTTTAGAATAGCACTGCTTTATATCACATTGAATTTGAGGTTCAATTCCTGTTAATATGAAGCAGACTCCAATTCCGATAAGTAGGATTTTTGTTGTAATCATGATGCCATTACTATTAAAATTTGCTACGGTAGCCGAATGGTCATGATCGCAAACTTGTGATCAGCGTTGTTCCCCTCAAATCACGGGTTCTAGTCCAGATTTTTTAAAAAATATACTGTTAAGGGGGCTCCTTAAGTATCGTCCTCGACATTTGATCAAAGTTCAAAATAAAGAAGTTCATTGTCAATAGCTCTCGTGTTGCTTCTTAGAGCAGCGTTAATAAAACAATTAATTCATGTAATACTACTAAAATTAGATCATTAATGAGCGTCAGCGAGTTAACGTTCATTCTCAAAATCTCTTAATAGTCATAAATATCAAAGAAAAGACATTAAAAAGACATACTCATAAAGATAAAATTGCTAAGGGAAGAAGAAACTAAGGAGAGAAAAAAAAATCTGAAAGAGTTATGCGAAAATGCAATTCTACTGACTTTAACTTAGTGCATTGAAAAATAAAAAATTCTAATGATTAGGGCGGTTTTAGAGGCTACGATCTTTTTGTAGTGATAAAGTCAAATCTGAATTTCTAATATAGATTTAAGAACTTAGCTTGTGAAATATAATCGGGTTTTCGTGCTTTTCTATAATTGTAAAACCCTTTCTGGCTAATTTTGCTATAAAAGTATCGATTGTTTCTACATTAAGGTTTTTTTTAATTACCTTGCTCCCCCCTCCTTTTTCTTGTCATAAGAAATTATTTTGAATTTCTTGAATTAATTCATGTCAGAAGGAGCTGCTTTCCCCAGAATGAAGGCAGCGTATGTTGTTAATAGGTGTAGAATTTGTTTATAAAGTAGGATTATTATTTAATGATAGGGGAGAAAATTGACCCAAAGAATAGAAAATTGATATGTTGTACCCAAAATTAAAACGAGACAGTTATTTATTTGTTGGATATCAATGCATATTTTCTTTTCCATTCCTCAACATAAAATAAATTGCGCCGCGCCATGCAAGCTCTGGCTGCGCATGCGCGCAAAGGATGGCGAAGTTTTCTCCTAAGAACTAATACGTCACGATGACTCCTATTATTGCTGCTGCTTAATCTCCAAGTGTGAAGCTTTTGCTGCCGCGATAACTTATATATACAATTCTGTCAGTAAATAAACCAGCTTTTCGTAACTGTGCCATATTTCTCACTTCATTTACTTCCAACATTATTGATTAATTGTTTCATTAACTTATCTCTAAGAAACAATAAGAGAGTTTTTTTTGTGACGGATTTCGTAATTTTGAACTTTAACCAAGTGGCGAAATTGACAATTTAACTCGGTCTCACTCACCAACCTTCCACACTATGCCAACTTGAGGACACTAAGCTTTGACAGATTTAACATGCATCAGCTCAAAATCTGCAGGATGAATGGATGCTAAGCTTAAGCCTTATGGGTACCGAGATTCTGTGACTTAAATTTGAGTTAACAAAGGAACTGCAATAAATGCGATTAATTTATTTAATGCAATAGATGGATCAGAAGAAACTTATTTGGCTGAATAAAGTATCTAATAATAATACTGATGCATATTTAATAATTATTTTGATTTTGTCAATTCGCAGCAAGATTTAAACTTATCAAAATTAAATATAATTATTGGTCTCAACACTTACAATCTTTAAATAATAGTTTCGAAAGATATTATCCATCTGAAAAATACTTCTTGTGAATAGAATGTTTTAAAAACAAATCTTTTTCAAAACACATGGAAATAGTAAATTAAATTTAAATAATAAAGAATATGGGTCCCTCCTTGAGATTAGTTTAGAAACTATGTTAAAAACAAGTTTTCAATAATGTGTATAGATGAATCTTAAAGATTAAAATTAAAAAGAAATATACTACATTTCTTTTCGAGAAAACAATGAAAATGTTGTCTCATTCGCAGCAACATAATTATGGGAAATGGGAATTTCATCTATGACAATAATAAGAAATAAATTTAGAAATTGACTTTCGGTTGTTTCTTCGCTCCGACCTAGCACGACTAATTTAGAACCCGCAATTCAAAAGTTAATTGATGTTAATTAATGAATCTTATGATTATCATTATATGCCAAATAAACACAAATTATAGATATTTAATTTTGTATTAATCAGAGGACTGATTTTTTTTTGTATTGTAATGACTAACTGATTTTTTTTATATTAATTTCTATGATTTTCTCAAAAGTTTATTTACTTATATGTAATAGTAATATGTAAAAGTTACTTATATGTAAAAGTTTATTTACTTATAGACATATTAATTATTTATTTTAACATTTCAATATGCAACAAATGATAATAAAAGTAAATGATATGTAATGTAAGTGAATGAAAATATAAAAATGTTACACTTAACTTTTTTTTAAAGTATTAGTTAATTAATACCCAGTATATTTTTTCGCTAAAAAAAAAAAAAAAAAAATGGTCCGCAAAAAAATTTCACAAATTTTACCGGTTTGTGGGCTGAAAAAAGATTAAGATATCTAGGCCTACGAGTATATAGACTCGTAGGGCCAGTCCTCCTCTGTGAACAGCTGAGGACTGGGCAGTTTTGCCTCAGTACAAATTTAAACTATACCATTGATTCTCAACTTATTCAAACCCCAGTACTCTTTGTGAACTAAGATTTTCAATGCAACTCATCGCTTGTAAAACCAGGGCTAATCAATCATAAGTAAGCGATAAAAATATGTGGATACCCCGGTACTCCTGTGAAGATGTCGGGGCATCCTGCGGTCCCGTGGCGCATGCTTTGGGAACTACTGAGCAAGACAATGAGAAAAATGTAAAAATTCCTAAGTACTCCCAAAGAATGATTCACAGAATCAAGAACTGTGACAAATTTGATTCCTCAGGCAATTTTATTTATGAAAAATGGGCATTTTGATGCTCCCCCCCCCAAAAAAAAAATACTTAAATATTTATTCGATTTAGAGATAAATTAGGAGTATCTTCATCGAATTTATATCTGTGAGGTTCAATACCTGTATTTTCATTTAGGTGATAAACTAATCTATTTCAAACACATTAAAAATTTAAAAGAGAGATTTGGGCGTACAATTCATCTTTCAGATTATTGCTAATTGTTCGATTTTCTCCATTTCATTAAATAATAGTCCTACTTTATAAACTAGTTCTACGCTCAATAATATCTACGCTGCCTTCGTTCTGGAGACAGAAGCATGAAAAAGTACAGGATGATCTTCTCACTTGAAAAAGTACAAGATGTTCAAAATAAGAAAGGAGAGAGCAAGGTATTAATTCATAAAAATCTTAAAATAGCAACAATTGATACTTTTCTAACAAAACTAACTAGAAATGCTTTTAAAGCAATAGAAAATCACGAAAATCCAATTATATAGCACAAACAATGTTCTCGAATCCACATTAAAAATTTAGATTTATCTATTTTACTACGAAAAGATCGTATTGCACTCAGTTAAAGTAAACAGAATTGCACTTCCACATAACTTTTTAAGATTTTTTTTCTCTTCTAATTTGCTTTTTTCCTTACCAATTTTACTCTTATGTGTACGTCTTTCTTCTTCTTCTTCTTTTTTTATATTTACGTGTATTAATAGATTTTGAGAATGAACATTAACTCGCTGTCGCTCATTAATGATCTTATTTTAGTAGCATTGATTGATTTATTGTTTTATTAACGCTTGAGGACGACACTTGAATTGGAATTCCACTCGCTTAACTTCCACACCACGCCAATGCGATGACTTGGAGCCTCGTCAGATTCAAAGTGCTGTCACCTCACTTATCAGTACATCTTCAGATAAATCTGGATTGGAGCCCGACCTGTGTGGTGACCGGGAATGAAGAGGCGACTAAAATGGGTACCCAGCGTCTGGGGCCGGGCACACTGTTTCTGGAGATTTTATCAGGGGACCTTAGGAACTTGCCTTCTTCAGGTAAGTACGGGTATCATGACCCCGAGGCATCCTAGTGATCTTTTTCTTTCCCATGGGGTTGGTCTTTGGTGAACATGGGTGACGCCCTCCCGGGACACGCTAGCGATCCTTCTCTATTTTCGACCCTTCTTTTTGTCAAACAGTTTGTGTCTTTTCTTCAATTTCTTCTCGTCTAGACCACAGTTTAATCTTGTTTGGCACTGCATAGCCACATCTGGTTCTTGCGGCACTAAACTTTACTTTCTCACTTGATCCTTCTTGTCGACCAATCTATTTTCATTGTTTTAACGTCTAGATCACAGAATTACCTGGTTCTGCGCAATATGGCCACACCTGGCTCTTGCACTTATAAAACTTCACAATCATCATCATCATCTGGATTGGAACCCATGATTTGAGAAAAACAATGCTGGTCATGCGGTTGCGATCATGACCGCTCGGCTAGAGCAGCGAATTTTAGTAGTAATCGAATCATGATTAAGTCAAAAATCCTACTTATAGAACAGTAGAGTCTATTTCTTATTAAATGGAATTGAACCTCAAATTCCTAACGCAGTGTAATGCTGAATTAAGAAACTGAAATTCGCTCTATCGTCATGCTTGTTACTGAATAGTAACTTAGAAATACGACATCCATATACTACAGTTCTCTTGCAGCTTTTAGAGAGATTTTAATTTGAACCAATCTAATATGGAATTTACGTACGAGTCTCATTCGGAAACAATCGAATAATTATTTTACAAGAACAATATAATCTTAACATATTGAAATCTATAACACACACAGATTTTAAAAAAATTGAAAAACTCATATATATATATATATATATATATATATATATATATATATATCATATCTAATAAGTTTAAAGAATTGACAAAACGATACTTTCTTTCTAATGAATAAATTAAGTATAACTGTACAAAGTTATTAATCTAAATGTTTATCACGTAAATTATTAAAAACACAGTCAAGTGTTTTATGTATACAGTCAGCCATTTTGAAATCTTTAGGTTGTAAATTTAATTCAATGAGTTGATTCTATTTTTTGAATACTGGAATGCTATATAATAATAATAAATAATTATTTAAAATAATTTAAGTGGTACCCTGAGATTTAATATATGTTCCTTGTTCTTCTGAGCCTATCAGAATCTAAGTCATATTATTTGAAGGATCCAAAATATCTATATATAGGAAAAAATAAACTTTAGTCTTATGGATTATTCGACTCTGTGATTCTGAAAAGTGCAACGCTTTAAAGTTTAACGATTCAGCACTTTTTTATGTTTCGTTTTGGCTCTTTATACAAGTAAATTTCTCATAATAACAATTAGCAATTGAAAACTTATGTATAAATTGGAATTTTGTCTCATTGATCATTACGGAAATATCATGAGCAAAACGGGTAAAGAAACATTGTTAAGGGCATATGTTACATGCTTAAAATCCGATCCATAACAACATCATACGTTGATATCATTTAATATAAAACAATGAAAAAAATAAGAAAAATGGAAACAAAAAGAAATTAAATATTTTATTGCAAATATTCTTAAATAAGTTTATAACTGTTTAACTGTAAGAAACTGTTCATAATTAGGCGAGATATAACTGAAAAGCTTTGGTTTTCCATAAATCACCCAACAATACTTGTTCAGATCAATAACAATACAAACCCTTTAAATACTACTAATTTTAAGTTATTTTAGTGATTAAAAGTTGATGCATTACATATGAATCATCTAGCTTTAACTTCTAGAAATTTCTTAATTAAATCTTTTGTACTTGAAGAGAAGAACATTCTTCTCTACAAGTATTATCAATCAGCTTATTATAACTGTTTTCACACATACAGAGACGAGTGTGTTAAGAACCTTCTATGAATTCAAATTTTGAAGAAAGTCATTTCTCGTGCTGTAAATGAAATACTCGGAGAAAACTAAATAATTCGATATAAAAACCAACGTTTTTAAAAATAACGTTTTTATATGGTAGCAAAGTATATTAAAGAAAATTATTGAAATATTAGTTAAAACTGTTAGTTATTTTTAACTTTAAAATTTACTTAAAAAGATACATTTGTGAGCATATTAAGAAATTCATAATACTCATAAAATCAAAACATGCATTTGAAAGTTTGTAAGTCATTTTATTAAAAAAAATGGGAACCAGAATTCAGAAAAGGTTTACCCTTGGCGACAAGAATTATTTGGCAGTATTTTGCCAAATGTGGCTACCCTGTTCAGTTTCACTGATTTAACGCTCAGCCAAAAAAAAAAAAAAAAATCGCCAAGTTTGGTGCCAATTTTTGAAATCGCGCCAAGTGTTTGGGCTAAACTGCATTATTAAAGAAAATATGAGTTAAAACTTGTCGCAAACGTCTAAATATTGCATTGTTAGGCGAGTACGAACGATTCTCAAAATTTCAAAGCTCTAGCTTGATGGGAAGTTGGTTAAATTAACGATCGAAAATTTGATGACACACACACACACACACACACACCAAGTGAAATTCAGAAAAACGTTTTAAAAAAAATTGATAAGTCTTGCGAAAATTATTTAAAAAGTTAAAGATTAAGGAAAATGAGTTATTTGAAGAAGGAAAAGAGAAGTTAACACAAAAAATTCCTCATTATAATTTGAACAATAAATTACTTGATATCGTGAATAATTTAAATTATTTTCAAGACACTATTTGCGTGAATATAACGTTTTACAATTAATTGAAATACGAACAATTATCAGTACCATTTAAAAGTATGTGTAAAAATTCTTTTGTATTGTAGGAATATTTGATGCAATCAAGAATTTAAATGATAGTTAAACGATAACTATTCATTGTTGTATCTTACAAGAACAGATATTGTTTACCTTGTTTTTACTGTATAGAATGTATAAATAGTTTTTTAATTTGAAAATTAACACTTTAAATTAAATTTCTTAAAAACTTACTTCAGGAGTTCTTAAAGTTAGTGGGCAAAACGGATAAGAAAGGATTATACTAATAAAATAAAAAGAAAAATTGAATCTCACTTGTAGAAGTTCAGTCTATATTTTTCGATACTATTCTCACAAATTGATAAGTGAGGGATTAAGTTTTAAGGCGCGAGAGCCAGATATACGGCTTGGCTGCGGCAAACAAGGTGTATAACTATGATCTAAATATTTGAAAAATGGAAGAAGAAAAAATGGTTGACAAGGAGAGTCGAAACATCGCTATCGTGTCCCGCGGGAGCGTCCCCCCCCCTGTTTACAACAGACAATGAAGTCCATGGGAGATAAAAAGAATACTACGGTACCTCGAGGTCGTGATCACAAACTGACAAGCTATATGGCTTTCGATTATGATTAAATATATTTTTATATCTTTAATAATTATTAACAGCTTCAATAATAAAACTGTAATGTGTCAGGATGGCCGAGTGGTCTAAGGCGCTGCGTTCAGGTCGCAGTCCACTCCTGTGGGCGAGGGTTCGAATCCCACTTCTGACAAAGTTATTTTAAGATGCTCTTTATATTATTCAGCAGATTCTCCTGCAAAAGAAGTTCCATCAGTGGGCGTGGCCTCCGAGAAAGCTCCGGTTCAGGGCGGAGCCTCCCGCACGCAGAACCAATCCAAGAAAAGAACTGCTGATGCCGATGAATTTTCTACTAATAATGACAAGAAAAATTTAAATACTTTGCCCACGGTCCAGACGACCCGTAACTTAACTAATTCAACCAAAGGAGATGAGATTTCTGATCTCAGTGAGGAAGAGGACGCTGGGGAACCAGTGAACCCCACCACTCCTGTTAATCGCCCAAAAATTCATCCCTTTTTCATCACACCGAAGGGTGATTGGAGGCAACTCCTCTCCTTCGCCAGACTTGAAGCGCCTTCGCTTTACAGCAAGCTTAGCGGCCGCTTCCTCCGCCTCACTGTCAACCATGAGACGGAGT
Organism: Nephila pilipes; assembly: GCA_019974015.1. Taxonomy (NCBI): domain Eukaryota; kingdom Metazoa; phylum Arthropoda; class Arachnida; order Araneae; family Nephilidae; genus Nephila; species Nephila pilipes. Next base: position 8,976 of record BMAW01069346.1, read on the forward strand.
ACAGGAAATTAGCCAACTTTCTACGTATGGAGGGCGTAGAATTAAAATCATACATGCTAAAATCAGACAGGCCTCTGAAATTAATTCTTCGTGGACTTCCCTCGACCACCGATTTAGAGGAAGTCAAACAAGAGATTGAAAGTGCAGGATTTTCTGTACATAAAATCTCACGCCTCACTAAATTTCAAACAAAGGCGCCCATGCCTTTGATTTACTTCCAAATTCTAAATAACTTGCAAGCTGAACAAATCTATAATTACACAGATATGTTTGGAACTGTAATCAGTATTGAGAATTATCGGGGCAACAAGTGCCCTTCTCAATGCTGGAGGTGTCAGGGGTTCTTCCACTCCTCTGAGGTTTGCCACCTCCCTATCAAATGCGTTAAATGCGCAGGGGCTCACCGTGCTAGGGATTGCCCCAATGAATTCGATTCACCTCTAAGGTGTGCTAACTGTGGCGGGGAACACGCGGCGAATTGGCACCAATGCCCCCGATTCCCTAAGGGCAAAAACACAAGCCCTAAAATTAATAATAAAAACTCAAATAAAAATTTAAAAAACAAAAACTCGGCCCCTAAACCTAAAATTGTTAACTCTCCCAAGGGCCAGCGTCCTCTCGAGAGTTACCGACAGGCCACCCCATAAATATCATATTCACAAATTTTATCCGGACAGACTACGATTCATCCCGCCCCTGTTCAAAATTCTACGGCTTCTTCCAGCTCCGGAAATTTTGGGGAAATATTCCGAGCTGTTATGGCTATCGCCAGTGACGCGAATGTAGACGAGCAACTTTTTGCTCGGGCATTCCGGGAGTGTCTCCCTGCCCTTCGCCAAGTCACAGCGGCTGACGACAAGGACTGCATTATTTTTGAGGTCTATGTCGCACTTAAGCACGGGTGCGCTTACCACGCCCCACCCCAACATTAAAATTCAATTGAGACTGCACGACATTTCTCTTGGGTTCTGGAACGCAAATGGTTTGCGTTCCAAGATTGACGAAGTCAGAGACTTCGTCACAGAGAAAATTTTGATCTGTTTTTGGTTCAATAAACAAAGCTCCAACCGGGGCACGAACCCCAGATCGCCAACTATCGTCTCCACAAAGACGATAGAACTACATTAACTCCTCGTATCGACGGAGGCACCGCTATATACTGTAAAAGTAATTATGAACATTGCAAAGTCCTCTTACCGAGGTTACAGTATATCGATGCAACTGCTATCGAAATTAAAATTAATAATTATCCACCTTTGCGAATAATTTCTGCTTATATTCGCAATACCCCTCTCAATCGATGCCATTTTCCAGAGGAGGATTTTATTAAACTTATAAATTCTAGTCAAAATGTAATTATTGCTGGAGATATGAATGCTCGTCATAAAGATTGGCATCATTCAAGATCAAACACTTTGGCTTTAAACTCAAAAATGTTATAAGCAGAACTCCAGGAGCTAAGGTTGTTGCACCGTACACCCCTACGCACATTAACCCTAGATCCCGACCGGGGGCTAGGGATTCTATTATTGATCTTACAATCTTTAAAAATATTCCTTTTAATTATGATATAAGAGTCATTCATGATCTGAGTTCAGATCATTTACCGGTCATTTTGACTCTTAACACTAACTCTGCGTTTTTAAAATTACCAGAGCAACTCTCTACCAATTGGGAGAACTTTAAATTTATTTTAAATTCAAAACCCCTCCCTATTCCAAACACCTCCAGCAATGAAGATATTGAAAATTCTGTAGAACAAATTGGTGTAACTATTTCCGAGGCACTTGTGACGGCCTCAAAACCAAAATTTAAACCTCCTCCTCTGAGACTCCCTATAGAAATCAGAACCAAAATTCGTCGCAAAAATTATGTTCGGAGAGTCTGGCAAAGATGTAGGAATCCGGCTCTTAAATCTGAACTCCGTGCACTCAGCAATGAGATTAAACGAGAAATCCAACACTTTTCCCAGGAAAGATGGGAAAAACACATTGAAGGCCTCTCGCCTGATACAAACACCCTTTGGAGGGAAACCTCCCGACTCAAAAAGCCTTTTCACACCATTCCGCCCCTGAAGGGCGCCCTAGGCAGTGTTGTTGTAGCTCCTATTGAAAAGGCGGAAGTTATAGCTGATAGCCTTCAAAAACAATTCGAACCAAATGAAGGCGAGAATCCCAGATTCTCAGCTCATACTACTCGAAAAGTCCAAGGATTTTTGGCCTCCCCCACTTGTCTAGACCTGGAACCAGTCCAGGCTAGCGAAATTTTGGACTACATACACAACACCAAAATTAAGAAGGCTCTAGGATTGGATTTAATTTCTAATCGCATTCTTAAAAATCTCCCTCTTAAAGTTATTTTTCTTCTCACGCTGCTCTTTAACTTTTTAATGGAGAACTGCTACTTCCCTAAGGCCTGGAAGATCGCCGTGGTGGTCCCCATTCTCAAGCCCCATTCCGATGATTCAAATACTCTAAATTATCGCCCCATATCGTTATTCAGTTCGCTGAACAAAGCATATGAATGTGTTATTTTGAAACGCCTGGACCAGTTCTGCAATTCCAGAAATATTGTTATTCCAGAGCAGCATGGTTTTGTTCCCAAGTGCTCTACAGTAACACAGTTACTTAGAGTTACTGAGACGGTCCAACATGGCTTTTCCGATAACAAAGCCACGGGTATGCTTTTTATCGATATTGCCAAAGCTTTTCATAAAATTTGCCATGATGGGCTCATTTCCAAGATGATGCGACTTGGAATTTCGGACCAACTTATCAAAATTATACACTCGTTCCTTGATTCTCGCAGTTTCAGAATTCGAGTCGAAAACGCAGTCTCCTCCTCCCGACCAATCCTTAGTGGAGTCCCCCAGGGATCGATTTTAAGTCCAATAATTTTTTCTTTGTACGTAAATGACATCCCGAAGGCTACCAACATTCACTTAGCAATGTATGCTGATGACACTGCTATTATGTCCCAAGACATCTGCAATCGGAAAATTATTGAAAGATTGCAGACATACATTTCTCGTTTACAGCTCTTGCTCATTGACTGGAAAATTAAAGTTAATGCATCTAAAAGCGCTTGCCTCCTCTTTACGAAACAATGGTGTATTGGCAATTTGCCAGCAGTCACCATTTTTGATCAACCCGTCCCCTGGGTCACTGAATATAAGTACCTAGGGTTAATTTTAGACGCCAAATTAAATTTTGCCCACCACATCCGAAATGCCCATCAAAAGGCTATCGGAATGAGCAGTTTGCTCACTCGCTTGATTTCTCGAAAGAGCAAGCTGGCGATCAGGCACAAAATCTTGCTCTACAAGTCGATCCTAAGACCGATCATGTTGTACGCATTGTCTATTTGGGCGTCCGCTGCAACCACCCATCTGAAACGACTGCACGTCTTTCAAAACATTCACCTTAGAAAAATGGTAAATGCACCCTGGATTGTCCGGAATGAAGTCCTGCATAAAGATCTAAAAATTGAACCAATTCTATAAAGTTCATTAAAAAACAATCATTAAACTTCTTCAACAGGATCCCTCAAATACCTAAGGCACTGCTTCAACAACTCCCCGCGTATGATGCGTCAATCGCATCTTCGCAAAAAAGACCGAGAGCTGCGCTCGGACATTCATATGCCCATTTCCCAGCCCTAAAAAGGCTACGAGCGCATTGAAGTAATGCATTAGTGATATCCTGCCTTTTTCAAATTCAGGACTTCCCCTCGATAAGTGGCAATGCCCAATGGTCAAAATGGACCTCGCGTAACACTGTCGAGCACTCTCAAAATTTAAAAATCTTTTATTCTAGAAAATTAGACACTTTTTAAATTTTAACTGCATTTTCCTAAGATTCATAACTTTTCTCATCACCAGATGTCGCTAATAGCGCTCATTTCGGCTTAATTCTTGTTTTTCAAACTCATCTCCTCGCGTTTTAAATTTTCCCTCAAAATTTCTAATTGCATATTTCTTTAAATTGGTTTCGGTACGGCATTTCTAATTATTTCAATTTAATTTATTAGCTAAATTTTTCTTTTTATAACCTCTCAAAACCCCACGGACAACAGTTTCTCGAAGCCGTTTTTCGTCTTCAAACTGAAGTCCTGCCCCTAACCTAGACCCCGCCCACCGCTATGTATGCTTCTTAGCTTCCCTTGATACGGCATCCAATAGCAGTGCGCGCCCTCGTAATTTTAATTTCCAACTAGTTTCGGCAGTTGCCTCACTCTGTCGAACACCCAGGTGCTTGTTGCCTTGATCCTAATTATGATAGCAACTTAAATTACGATAAAACTTTAACTAATTATGCTCTTTATATTTATATATTATGATGAGAGGGTAAGTTTAATATTTTTAAATAGGAACCTCGTAACTTTAGCCGTTACCGTTACCGCTCTAATTTCTAAATATAATGGAATGTAGTAAATATCCTTTACAGCGTGTATGACATACCTCCTCCTCTCCAGATCATAAAATCTCTTTGAATTTTAATTTCTTTAACAGCTTTCAAAATATTCTTCAAAGAGCATAGTAAAAAATTTTAAAATGTGAACGAGCTCGAAAATGGTGTAAAGATTAAATTTTTTGAAAATACAATCAATATAAAGGATATAATCGTATTTAAAAAAATTTAATGCAGCAGAACTTCAAACTATGTGTGTGGGGTGTAAAGAATTAATTTTTCAAAAATCTAATTAATACAAAATACAAATTGTATTTGGAACCTTTTTACGATAGAATATATATTTTTTTTTCAATACGATCAGTTACACAACAATCAAATTATTCGAGAGCGCCAGTTCTTAACGACTCTTCGCTTAATCTAATTATGTTTAAAATCACGAAAATCTATTTTTAGAGTAAACCTATCCCATCACTGGTGAGTATTAATGATATATATTTGACATGAAATAAGAAAAAAAAAAAAAAAAAGCAGAGTGAAGAGAGATAATTTTGAGATAGGTACAGGATGAGAATTTATTATTAAAATTTTCAAATTAAATTTTTATTGTTACTTTTTTCATAATACGATCAATTACCAAATATATATAATTCTATTTGGAACTTCTTTATATGTGAAAGTACCTTTTCAAATTCTATCAATATTAAATATACATTAGAATTTTTTTCTGTAGAAGAGCACGAAACTAAAATAAATAATTCATTTTTATTAAATTCAGTTATTATAAAAGATATAATTGTTTTTGGAACTTTTTTATGTGGTGGAGGAATAAACCTTATTAAGCCACTTTCAGGAAATTTTTTTATACGTCATCGTATATGATGTAGTGTCTCAATTGGATGACTGCCACATTTGAACGTTAATTGCTCAGTTTGGCACGTTTCGAAAAATCTTCAATCCTACTAAGTAAAGATTTCCCCACCAATCGTAACGCCTTTATTCCGCCACTCTGAAACTTTATTGTGAAGTCCGATACCAAACCTCTTTGCCATGAGATTAACACACTCTTCCTTTGTGATTGTTATGTTGTCACCATGTATATCTGTCAGTAAATGCTGTACATCACTATCTAACAGGATGCTCACGTAACACATACCAGGTTTTAATTGACCTCCTTCATAAAATCACTTCAGCTTTCATCTTTATTATGTTTGAAAATATCTCACTCAGTTCTCATTGCATTCTGTCTCGTGAGTTTTATGCCACATGGAGAAATCGGCACTATTTTCTCCTGATCCCTTTTAGTGGTAGACCATCCAAGGTAATATTTGGAAAATGCTTCATAGTCAATAATGAGCTCGGTCAAAATGTCGAAAATTCTATATATCGAAAAATGTCTATGTTTCTGCCAAGTTCCATCGTACGAGAAAGAGATATCAATAATATTAGCACTTTTTTCGCAATTTCTCAGGGTACTTTAGGACAATTTTATGAGAAATTTCAAAAATATCAATCTTTTTAAGTTAGTTTCTCTTCGTACAATTTGTGTTATGTTTTCAAAATATTTTCTTACCCATTGCAAGATAGCCACTAACTAAAAAAAAAAAAAATTAAAAATCGGCGCGGGCCCCCAATTTCCAAAAAAAAAAAAAAAAAAAAAACTGCAACAAGCTTCTTTGCCTCGAAGCACTTACTTCTATTAACCCAATGACTAGAAAATATAGAACTAAATATTTTATTGCAGTTTAATTCTATTTATGGGTAGATAAACCATAAGCACCATTTTGATGTAAAATCCATATCGTATTCATCACATTATCAGAATTTTTCGTCTGTACTATTAATAAATGCAGTTGTAGAAGGAAACATTTAATTTTTGGCTCTAACGTTCGTGAGGACAACAACAGTTCATTATTTTGCCACTAGATAGCTGCACCTGTCAAGCTGTTTTCAGAAAATCAGCTGAAGCATGTTTGGCATGGTTTTAACGAAATTAAATTAATTTTATTTGAATAAATAATAATTGTTAAACTTATTTTACTTAAATTCACTTAACTAATGTTAATTTGTAAAATGATTCACATAATTTATATTTCAATTTTTGTATTTTTACTGTTAACTATACTGACTTGCTGTATGATGCACGCTTAATAAAGATCCAGTAGATGCAGAAAGTCTGGAGAAATTATTTGAAATCACGCAACCTAGTTTACGCTAAATAATTCGAACTGAGTGCTAGTCAAAAGCACATAACAATTGGTGACCCTGGATTAATTTCTCCCTGCTGGATCATTCAACATGCCAGAGACTGAAAAGTTGGAAGCAAGCGGCGGGAGTATTAAAATACGGCCATTCTAGTTCGACAAACCTGAGATATGGTTTTACCAGGTTGAAGCGCAATTCAAGATTTGACGGATTACTTTGGAGGAAACGATGCTTAGTCATCGCGTGGCACAATTAGAGCCGAAGGTCTTGGACGATATATGGGACATTGTTAAAGATCCTACCCCTAACAAATATACGGTGGAAAGGAACGTCTGTTGAAGATATTTGTCGAAAGTGAAAAAAAAAAAAAAAAATCAAACGTCTTCTCACGGGAATCATAGTCAGTGAGGAACACCTCGACAAATTAACAAAGAGGGCCGACAAGATCATGGAGATGGCTCTGAGAGCAATAGATGTCGCATCGATGCAGAAGGAGATCGTAGGAGTGGACCAACTCTTGGCTAAAATAGCTGCACTTGAAGGCCAAATTGTTTCATTAAAGTTACAATGGAAATTCCGGAGCCCTAGCCTTCATCACCATCAGAGGAATGGAAGTCGCAGCAAATCGAGGTGCCGCTACAACTCACAATCAAAATTCTGCTTCAAACATTTCAGATTCGGAGAGAAATGTCTCCCAGGCAAATGCGTACAGCCATGAAGTTTCGATGAGTCTGAAAACCAATCCCAGCAGTAGACGCAGCGGCGAGTCCTGCTACCGAAACTTTAAACCACAAATCCCGGTTATTTGTCAAGGATAGAGGAACCAGCTATCAATTCCTTGTGGACAGTGGAGCAGACGTCTCAATCCTCCCTTGGAAAAAAATAAAAGGTGAGTGCTAAGACTCTCAATATGTATTGTATGCTGCAATTGGCACCGAGATCCCAACATTTGGCGCAAAAATGCTCATATTGGATCTAGGCCTAAGACGCCCATTTCAATGGCCATTCATTATAGCCAAAGTTAACCGAGGAATCATAGATGGTGATTTTCTTCAAAAGTTCCAACTGCTGATAGATCTAAACAACAGAAATTAATTGATGGGGTAACAAACCTTTCAACTAAAGGGAAAGTTACTATCATTCAAGAAAATTACAATCTCAGCACTGTCAATAAAGCCTCCAAATATTTCAACCTGCTTAACTCGTATCCCGATCCAACCAAGCCTAACTTGGTAAACAGAATTGTCAAGCATGGAGTGGAGCACCACATCCTAACAACTGGCAAATCGGTTTATTCAAAGGCAAGACAACTAGCCCCTCATAAATTAAAGCTGGCGAAGCAAGAGTTCCAGTTTATGCTTGACAATATAAGACCTTCCAAATCTCAATGGGCAAGTCCTTTGCACCTGGTAAATAAGAAGGATGGCACATTAAGACCATGTGGCGATAATAGGCGACTCAATGCACAGACAGTACCAGATCGGTATCCATTTCCTAGAATAGAGAATTTCAACTATATTCTGAAGGACAAAATAATTTTTTGGAAGATGGATCTTGTGAAAGCATACTATCCAATACCAATAGCAGGGGAAGACAAGGAAAAACTGCCATAACCACACCATTTGGCCTGTACTAGTTCAATACTATGAGTTTTGGACTGAGGAATGCCCCTTCAACCTTCCAACATTTCATCACAGACAACGTTTGGATTGGATTTTGAATTCCCTTATCTCGATGATGTACTTGTTGCTTCGTCTTCAGAAGAGGAGCACAAGGAGCATCTAAAACTAGTGTTTGAAAGATTCCAGCAATATGGACTTAGGATTAATATTTCCAAATCAGTGATGAGAGCTGACCGAATAGAATATTTGGGATTTCTGATCACTCAGGTTCTCGCCATTGCCAGAAAAAGTTGAAGCCATAATCAACTACAAACCACCATCAACTATTCATGACCTGCGGACATTTCTTGGTCTGATCAATTTCTACCGAATATATCTGAAGGTTGCTGCTAAGACCCAAGCTCCACTACATGAACTGCTTAAGGAGCGAAAAAAAGACCTTGAAGCACAGAGAAGTACCTTGGACTGACTACACCAGGAGCAACTTTGAAAAATACAAAATTGACCTTGCGGAATCAGGTTTCTATCTTTCACAAGAAGTGGACTACCTTTATCACTTTGCACTAATGCATCAGATTTTGCTGTGAGCTCAGTGCTTCAACAGTTTGAAAATGATGGCTGGAAGCCAATAGTTTTCTACTCAAAAAAGCTGAATGATACACAGAGAAGGGATAGTACCTATGACAAAGAACTGTTGAGAATTTACCTTTCTGTAAAACATTTCAAACATCTGTTAGAAGGCAATGATTTCACCATCTACACTGATTACAAGCCTCTTACATTTGCATTTCGACAAAAAAAAAAAACGAAAAAGATTCCCCTAGAGCTACAATATATTTCCAAATTTTCAACTAACATTCAGCATATTCAAGATAATGTAGTTGTTGATGCATTATCAAGAATTGAATCTGTTTCAACCATCGACTATGATGCTATAGCAGAGAAGCAAGCACATGGTAAAGAATTGCAACAATTAATGCAGGAAAGTTCCTCTTTACAGTTTAAACCCTCTACATTACCATCTGGAAAAACACTATGGTGTGATATCTCAACATCAAAGATTAGACCATATATCCCAGAAGAATTTCGAATGAAGATGTTTCAACAAATACATGGTTTCTGTCATCCTGGAGTAAAAAGCACTATCAAGCAAATAACTGAAAAATTCATTTGGCCAGAGATGAAAAAGCAAGTAGGAAAATGGGCAAAAACATGCATGAGATGCCAAAGATGCAAAGTAAATAGGCACACCAAGTCTAAATTTGGAGTATACCAAATTCCAGATGGATTATTTAGTGTTGTGCGTGCAGATTTGATTGGCCCACTACCACCTTCAGAAGGCATGAAATACTGCCTGACCTGCATAGATCGTTATTCTTCATGGATAAAAGTAGTTCCCCTACCTGCCATAACTGCCGAAATAGTTGGTAAAACTTTTTACCACAACTGGATATGTAGATTTGGAGTCTCTGCCTAAATTATAACGGATCAAGGAAGACAGTTTGAGTCCCAATTACTCATATTCTTGCTGCTATATGTGGTGCAAAAGTATCACATACTACTTCATACGGGTAATGTAACGGGAAAATAGAGAGATAGCAAAGGACCCTGAAAAGTGCTATAAAGGCACATAACATCAGATGGACTGAATCTCTACCAACAGTGCTACTTGGTTTGAGAGCTGCCATTAGATCAGACATAAACCACTCAATTGCCCAAATGATGTATGGCACCAACAAGTTGCCAGGAGAATTTTTCGACCCACCTACCATCAAAATGGATCGAGAAACCTTTGTCTCACAGTTGCAGAAGTGTATGGAGGAGCTAAAACCAGTACCATCAAGTAGTGTCAACAAGCACCAAAAAATATTTGTGCATAAAGATCTCAGACCCTGAGATCATGTTTTAGTGAGAATAGACAGAATTAAAAAAAACCTCTTACCACCTTATCAAGGACCATATAGAGTAGTTGAACGTTCTGAAAAACTTTTCACTTTGTGAATGAAAGACATTGATTTCCATATAAATAATAAAGTGTATCGTCAATCCTAGGAAGAGGGTAACTAACTTTCTTAGTGATGTCATTTAACCAGTGATAGTCAATGCAGAACCGGGTAGAAGCATCTTTCATCCAAACTAAGACAATAGGCGAAGCCCAAGCACTCTCTGATGGCTCAGTACTGTCATTCTGCTGCATTTCCATCAGAAGGTTAATCACCTCTTCCTGCATAGCAAATGGTAGTCTTCTTGGATGTTGTTTGATGGGAAGATGATTTCTATATCAATTCAGTGCTGCATCATTTTAGTTCGCCCAACATCATCCAGTTTCCTGGAGAAGAGCTCGTCAAATTTTATTAGTAGTTTTCTGGCAGCACTCCTCTGTTTATCATCTAACTCTGCACTCTGAAGGAGTTCACTAATTAGGGTATCAGAAGACTCAGATAGTGTGGCTTGAAAGATTCTTTTAAAACAGGTCACTGGAGTACAGGTCGCCAACACTTCTCCTTCCTTTATAACCTTTGCCTTGTAGCTTATATTAGTCACTCTTAACGAAATAACATTTTGTGAAAGGCCGACGGGTGAAGAAGCAACCAGTACTCCGCTAATGCTACTGTCGGTATCTGGTTATTCAATTAATCCGTAAGGAAAGTTATTATCTTTTGTAAGAGCTCCAGAAACTATTGTCTCAGTTCTGGTTGGTAATGTAGTTTCACTCTTTGCAGTTATGTGATGGACTGGTTTAATATCTGAATTTTTCGTCTTAAATACCGCTGTGTCTTCTGAACATGAGTGCAGTTCATTATTCTTAAAATCCAATTTGAAATTGTTTTCTTTGAGGAAGTCCAATCCGAGAATAAATTGGTCATTTATATCAACTACATACGCCATATGATGGTACATAGCATCTCCAAATGCGATGTTAAGATTGACTTTTCCATGAACATTAATCTTGTCAGTCAGCAGGGTGGCGTCCAAATGAGTTTTTCTCCAAGTTTGTAAGCCATGTCTGCTCTAATGATGGTTACGTTGGCTCCAGTATCGATTATCATTCTGCAGGGGACTTTGTTGACTTGCCCCACAACGAAAAGTCCGTTGTCGCAGCCACTTATGGAATAAATATGAAACA
>BMAW01069348.1:0-11406 GCA_019974015.1 Nephila pilipes
GGAGCTCCGTCTGACACTTGAGAATATAGCCATTGAAATTTAGCTTTATAAGAGATGAATTAATAATGGCACCGTATTTTTATATGCATAAAATTTATTCAAATTTATTTAAAAAAGTATTGGTATAGGAAAAATTTGTTGATTTTTATTTTAATGAGTGTGATGAGTTCGTTCAAACTATATTACCGAAAATTCGAATATTTATTCCCGAATTTATATTACCATTTTAATAATTATTTTAATGACATAAAAAAATCTTTAAGAATTTAATAAATGGTCATAAATAATTTAAAAGGAATTCACAAAGATCTAACGAGTGCAAACAAAATGATATAAGATGTTATAATTATAAAAGAGATCAAAAAAATTTCTTTATTGATAATACACACACACACACACACCTACACACATGTTGCTGATTATTAATAAATAGATTTGTATTCGTATTAAATCAAGAATCATTGTTAGTACTGCAAAATTAAAAGCAAAATAACCTTCATACAATATACTTTTTTTTTATTTTTCTTTCTATTACTTTTAGTAAAAGTAATTCAATTATCGAATTAATTGTTCCTTGCATAGTGTTTAGCAAATAACAAATTTTGCCACTAAAGGTGCTAACTTTTTAAAAAATAATTAATGAAGTGTTCATTTAACTATTAGAATTAAAGCAAACGGTAATATGACAATTAATGGACATTTCTTTATTCATTCAATCATTTACTTATCTCATTCATTCACTCATTCACTTATTCACTTACCGGTTCATTCACTCACTCACTCATTCAATTTTAAATGATTGAATGAATGAGCGATTAAATTCCCCCATTCATTAATTCACTTATTCATTCAATCATTTAATCGCTCATTCATTAATTCACTCGCTGATTCATTCAATCACTTAATCACTCACTTATTTACTATTTCAATAATTCAATTACTCACTCATTAATTCACTCATTTATTCGTTTGTTTATTCATTTGTTTGGAAAGACATTCAGAAAAGACATTTTTTAAAAAAGTGCAAAGGTAAAACATTCTGGCATTTTGTCATTGATTAAAACTATAGCTCTTTGTGTGGCTAAAAATATGTGAATTTCGGAATAAATATCAAAACGTTTGCCTCTCTTATATGAAAGTTAGTACAAATGAATGCCCAGTTTTATTTCCAGTTATAAATATTCGATACATGACCTTTTGGTATATGACAAACATCTAATCTGTAGTCAAGGTCGTTCGATTTATTTTGAAGTATCACACTGTCAATGATTCTTTATGCTGCACAAATGCCTTCATTATTGCTGTGATTTTAGAGGCCATGTGATTAAGGGTCAATCAGTGTCATTCACACGCCCCTTCCATCGGTGGGGAAGCTCTTTGTATAAGTAAGCATGCACATGCAAAAACCAATGGGTTGGGGCAACATCCCGTTGACACTCAAAATTTCTACTAACCTCCTACAATTGTGGAAATAACCAAATTTGAGACATGTCCAAATAATTGCTACTTGCAACGGTTTATTTCGGGAAGAAAAATGGCCCATGCGATTTTGTTTGTACGTATAACAAAAAACATTCATTTTTGTTGAATCTCTTTCCAGAGTCTCACTTCCCCACATTATGACTATTAACATTTCCTGATATATAGAAAGTAGCTTCGTGTGAGAAAATCAGTTAAATTGCAAAATCTTCACTTTCCAATTTCTCTTGCATGCGACCACAAAAATAAAATCGAAGAATTCAGTCTTAAACCACTGTTAAACATTGCGCCAATTGTAAGTGATACGGCTTGAATTTTAATTTTTTAAGAGAAATTTTCCGTACCATACTCTGGGGAATTCGCCGCTCACGGGCGACAACTATTGTAGACTTCCGTGGACTTTCAATCACAGCGTTCTATGGATGTGCTGTCATTTATTGATCGAAGATGGAAAAAAAAACTTGGTATATTTTTTCTTAATTTCATGTATCCCTTATTGTAATATGTGTAATAGTATCGAAACTATAAATTTTTAATTATCTCATCAAATAGTTTTAAAATTAATTTAACTATTAGAAAACTCTGTTATTACATATGAATTCTGAAAACACCCATTATTTATAATTTCTATTAAGAATTAATTTTAATATTTTTATACATATCTATAATATGTAATTTTGTAGAAATGCTTTTGAAATTAAATAAAATGCTTATAGCGAGAAAAGAATTCAACCAAGGTATCTCAAAATTAATATTTTCACTCTTAAAATAATAAAAAAAATACATATGATAAATGTATATACATTTCATGCATGTATTCAATCTATTTTTAAATGTCGAAGCAATATATGAAAGCTTTCGTTTAGTACAACAATATTCGCTCGATGAAACAATATTCTAATCAATATAAATAAATTTGTTGAACCTTATTGTAAAATAAACAAGAAAGGTCTAGTAAAATGTATTCACATTCCTTATTAATACATTTCTCTGTTTCTTCATTAATATATTTATTTGTGTAAGTAAATAAATATTATATTATTTTCATTTTTCTATAACTGCCTTACATTATTTCTTGCTTTACTTCATTAATTACATCAAATAAGTACACAACAGAATAATTTTAAGTTTCTCGTTAATTTGAAGATGTGCTAAGCTTGCCTCCAGGTATGGTACCTTTATCGGCAACATTTGACGATGGGATGATTGTTTACTCCATTTTCGTTGTGTTAAGACTAGTGGTGTTTGTTTGGTTAGCTTCAAATATTCCAGAGTTCTAATCCATACTCTACCAAAAAGTCAGAACTAATTAACTAGTTCTTTTTTTTATTCAATCAATTTACAAAATTCTGAGTTGAAGAGATATATCTCTTCAACTCAGAATTTTGTAAATTTTGTACAAAAGTAGATCTTTATTTGAGAGACATACAAGACATCTAGTTAAGAGAGGAGAAAATATGCTAGTTGTATTAAAATTTAATTAACGTCATGATCTAAATCCAGGCTCAGGAATTGTGATTCAGCATCAGCAAAAAATACAATGAAATAAAATTATTCATATCTCAATCTCCTGCGTATTAAATTAATACAAGTATAATCCCTTCCTTTGTCTCTTCACAGACTACTTTTATAAGGAGCCTTACAGACAAAAGAAGGAATATTCAGTTCACTTCAAAATTTAGCCTGTTTCCATAAACCAACTTTGGGAAATGAATGGGAATTCTATAGAAATAGTAGTAGTGTTAGAATGAAGTAAAATTGCACAAAAGGGTGCAATAAAAATAGTAGCGATCGCATCAAATTTTTTTAATCAGATGAATCCATACTACACTGTATTTACATAACAAAAATAATATTTTTGTAGCATATTTGGATTTAAAAAAATTAACACATGTTAGCAGGTGTAAAGTAAATATTTGCACCATTACGATAAATTTTTAAATGCAATAAATGGGAGATTTAAACTCTTAGAAAGGAACACGTCTTTTAACAGTTTTGCTAAATTGAATTGTAGTAATTAGTAAATATAACAGTTATTTCAATTATTTAAAATGAGAAGATATTCATCCTAAAGCAGAATCACGCAGAAAACCATTAGAAGATACATCTTTCACCTTTCCATCTACTTAAATATTATTCATTCGCCTTCCTTTAGTCTGCGTTCGTTGCCTCCATCAGGTCTGTCTCTTTAACATTTTCTTTTTTCATCTGCCGTTTTAATTGGGGGGGGGGAGAGAAATTATTTTTTTACCATCTTCCATTGCGGTGCATACCTCCCCTAGAGTCACTAACTTTTGGATGGGAGAATGGAGAAGCAGATAGTTATCACTCTCGCTAATATATATGTTGATATACACTCATGGACAAAAAAATTAGTGCGCGTATAGCCGGTAGATAGCGTTTAACATCGTTCTCTGTGGAGTATAAAACAGATAACCAAAGCTTATTTAAGTGTGCTGAATCGTTTACATAGAATGAGCTGAGATAGACATGCCATTACGCCGTTTTCGGAGATAATATGAGCATCTGTCACAGTTTGAGAGGGGGAGAATCATCGGCATGGTGGAAGCTGGGTGGTCAGCTAGGCGAGTAGCTCGTCAATTAGGCCATTCTGATTGTGTTGTGAGGAGGTGTTGGGACCAGTGGATAAGAGAGATGTCATTTACACGAAGACCAGGCTCAGGACGCCCTCGACAGACCAGCCGTCGAGAAGACCGCCACATCATAAGAAAGGCACGCGTACAGCCAACTGCTTCATCGGCCGCCATCCAGGCACAGGTAGCACCTTCATTAGGGCCCCCTGTGTCTTCTCGAACCATACGAAGGCACCTGCCTACCATTACGTGTGCTGCCTATGACACCCATCCATCGACGCCTCCGTTTGGAGTGATGCCGGAGGAAACTGGACTGCAGCAGATTGGAACCAGGTCATTTTGAGCGACGAATCCAGATTCAATCTCAGCAGTGATGACAATCGTGTTCGTGTGTGGAGACCCCGTGGTGAACGCCTCAATCCTGCCTTTGCTTTACAGCGACATACCGCTCCCACAGCTGGTGTGATGGTATGGGGTACCATTGCCTACAATACACGGTCACTCCTAGTATTGACCATGACAGCCCAGCGGTATGTCCATTACATCCTGCAACCACATGTGTTGCCGCTCATGCAACGGCTCCCAGGAGCCATTTTCAACAAGACAATGCTCGACGTCACACGGCAAGGATACCGCAAGACTATCTCCGCACTGTTACTACCCTTCCTTGGTCTGCCCGATCCCCAGATTTGTGTCCAATCGAGCATATCTGGGATCATTTGGGACGGCGAGTTGGGCATTCCACGAGTTTGAACGAACTAGAGACAAGGTTACATCAAATATGGAAGGAAATGTCTCAGGACATCATACAAAACTTGTATGCCTCAATGCCGGATCGTATCGCATCGTGCATTCGCACTACAGGGGGTTCAACAGGGTATTAAATCTTTTTTTCTGAAATAAATGATCCTTTTTCTTTGATTTTCTAATCATTTACTTATATTAAAGTAGTCATTATGTATGTAAAATTTCGCTTCATTTCGACTACTCCTTCTTGGTGCGCTAATTGTTTTTTTTTTTTGTCCATGAGTGTATTTTTAAAGACTTAAGTTCCTTCACATTTGTTAAAATTCTTTCCGTTAAAATAATGACTTTTCACCTGGTATTTGTAATCTACTGTATCATACCACTTTTTCGAAACTAAAAGATGTTTGTCTAAAATTTCAATTAAAATATCACGAATTTTAAATTCAAATGTGTATTATTTTGTTTTTTTGTAATATATACTTTCAAACTGCTTTGATTTTATGAATATCTATTGTGTTCTATGTTATACTCTTTTATATCTGATCTCAGCTCTGAAATTTTAACGCATTCATTTCACCATTTTATAGTTGGTGTATTTCATTTATTCAGTATCCTGGTATTGAATCTCTCATTCTGTCAAAAGTTAGCTATTATAAATAGTTAAAAATTCAATATGCCTTGTGCGTTCTTAGCTATGTAACTTTAGTAACAATACTTTCACGAAAGAATTCACTACGACTTTCTCTATTTATTGTTTAGAAAATTGTCTATACTAGTGTCTAGACATATACTTCTGGAAAGAATCAAATTGATTTTAATTTCGTTTTAAGCCTTCTAAGATAAAATGTAGCAAAACTTTCCCTTATAGTTTAATTAGCTACTTTCAATGAAAGGTAGCTGTTAAAATAGAGTGTGTGGTATAGATGTTTCATATCTGTAACTTCTTTTCAGAAGTAGAGGGCGCTTTTCTGATTCCACAGAAGAGTTATTTATTAAAATGTGACAAATAGATCGCTAGTAAATTGATTTTTGAAATTTTGAGCAAACAAAAATATGTATAGAAAAATATTTCTGTATTTGCGTCGTTCTCAGAATGTCGTTCTCAGAATTCTCAGAATGCCTTAGGATTCTGATAACACTTTTTTATTATACATTCTAACCATAACGCTGACATTTCCTACATTATAAAATGAATTTATTTCAGATAGAGTGAATATAATTTTTTTTCTAATTAAAACTCATAAATTTCAGGTATTGCATCATATTTGTTTAAAGATAAAGGTAAATTTAATTAAAAGAATTATTTTTATTGAATTCAAATTTTGTAATTATAATTGCATTTTTAAGTGTGTATAGAATGCCACGTCTGTAATTGCTCAGCAAATTTTTGGAACTATGAATTCAAAAGGATTTAATGCAAGATATACCTAAGGAGAAGTACACAGAATCTCACTATCTATAGTCTCTGAATGTAAACTTTTCTAATAAACACCTCCATAATTTTAAAATTACACGATATTTGTATACGAATTGAGAGAAATTTTAATAACAACTTAAAAATTTAAAAATAGGTGTACTTAAATTTTAAGACAACAATTATGTGCATTTTATAAAATGTTATATTATTAACACTAAACATATCAACACTTAATACGTATCTATTTCTACCATAGCTTGTGTTTCCTGATTGAATATAAGGCATATGGATGTTAGAAAGAAAATTAACTTTATTACAATTAAACAAAATTATATATTGTCAATTTCTATAACAAACACAAAGAATAAATATTTTTAATTCATTGCTCATCGTATTTTGTACATATACAGGGCGTCTGCATTGTACATTTTCCGCAAACATATTTTTCATATTCAGAACAAATTTTGATGGTTTTAATTTCGTTACAATATCTTATTTGACACGTCTTACGTTGATAAAAATCTGTAGTAGATTAGATAACTAGTTCTAGTGCTAACTGCAGTAAAAAACTCTTGTCACGAGATATTTTCTCCTTTCGTTTGTTTGTGCAAAATCCAGACATTTATGCCAGTTAAATCAAGGATTTTGAAAAATACTTGGAGATAAAAATTTGCAAGACTTAGATTTTGTAGTAAATTTCCTCGCCATTTGATCGGTCATGTCTACTAGCTCAAAACTACTACTGTGTAAACTAAATACGCAACAGTCTTCGCAGAAATGTTCAACGTTGAATACACATGTATATCATAATTTCTGATTCAATAACCTTATAAAACAATGAATTGTTCTCTCGGTTAAATGACCTGCTGTGGTAGATAACGGTATACAACAAGATTTACTCAAATTCAATAAAATACAACTAAAAATAATACAGTATTAACTGTATATAATTGATAGAAAAAGTCATGAAGTGAAATGGGCAAAAGCGATAAGAGGACATGTGCACTTTCAATGCAAAAGTTCATAACCGGTCAAAAGACCGGTTATGGTAAGTTTAGTGTTAAGTATTCTACAAAGTTTTAAGACTATAAATAAATGAAATTCCTGAAACTCGTACAAAATCTTGAATACATGAAAAAACTGTTATTGATTATTATCCATAATTATTTATACTTGCAAAGATTATTTCTATCATTAAACAAATGCTGATAATTCAATGGTATATCTTGCATAAAATCCTTTTTAATTTAAAAATGAGTGTTTCAATTTTGCACAAATTAAGCTTTCTTTCTCGAAGATATCTCAGTTGCGTTAAGAATATTTATAATAGACTTTTAAATATCCTAGATTTCGGATAAAGGATAAAATGGTTCCGCTGATGAATTTTTGAATTTCATAAGTGCTAATAACGAACAAATAAATGAAAACATGGATATCATTTCATTCCATTTATTATTGATTAAAATATTAATTGCTTCTTTCTTTTAATATTAAAATTCAATAAAAATACTTTATGTAATGGGATCTTTTCCGAAATATTATATAGTATGGTAGTGAGAGCAGGCTACTAATAAAGAATCAGTTGAGGATATACTTTTAGTATTTGAAAGAAACAATTTCCGAAATTTTTGTCCCAATCATAGAGAATAATCGTTGAATTTTGTATAACCATGAAATATATAGAAAATATAAATACCTTATAATTGCTCGTTATTAAATATTATCGAATTACATAGGATGGATATATTATTAGATATGAGAAAACAGACCATGTTAAAAATGTGACATTAGCAATAGTGAAAGGCATCAGAAAAAAGAAAATATCCACTTTTATATGGATTTAAAAGATAAATCTTAAGACATAAAAAATCCATCCATAGCATCTGATTGGAATCATTAGATGAGGTTTATTGGGATGGCCGTAGCCTGTAGTAGGTTGTAATGTATTCGAAGAAGATTCCCGGCTCCGTTCACTATTAATTATTTCGCATACCTTTTCTGTAATCGGCAGACGTACCAGTAATACTGTTTTTCTTACTATAAATGTTAAACCCAAGCATATAGTAAGTTAATATATGTCTCAAGAGATCTGCGTCTTTCTGAGTAGAAGAAAAATTTCAAATGACTTACGTTTTTTCGTTTTGAATGAAATATTTTTCAGAAAAGATGTTATTAATTTAAACTATTTGGTTATCCTCATTTAAATCTGCTTATAGGGAATACTGGGGACGTTAATTAATTTGCAATGATATGGAAGTAAATTTGAGTTTTATAATTCGAATTAGACATGATATGGTATCAATAATTAGTTGAATTGCTTTCATATTATTAAGGGGAAGCTATTTCATTTCTGTGATATCTAAAAGTGAGGAATGTTGCAAAATATTTTAAAATCCTGAATATTTATGCAAATATGATAAAAATAAATTAATTCTTAGATTCTATTAAAATTCCAAATTCGTTGTCATTTAGCTTCCTCAGAAAAGAGCTGTGGGTGGCTATTGGTAATGTTCATAAGCTCATGGTTTCCGTCGCGGAGGGTGTGGGTTCGATTTCTAATGCCAGTTAAGACCAGCCGTGTAACGAGTCTGATTCTATTTAAATCTGTCGAAGCTCCAAGTCCTCCCGTGGGTGTGAAGTTTCGAGAAGGAAATGCAATTTAAGGTGTCGTCCTCGTCACTTGACCAACTTACGATGTTCATCGCCAATTTTCCTTATGTTGCTTTGAATGTGGTAAGAATTAACGATCAATACTTGGGCAAAGAAAAGGAATTTAAAAAATTTCAACTTTCTGAAGGTTCATGTCTCTGAATATACCAGTAATACGCATAATATTATTTAAAAATTTATCATTAAATTAATAAAGAGTCAAGAAAAAGATGTGACTGCTCTTACAGACTATGGATAATTTCTTCAAAATTAGTGTTGAATATTCTACCACTTATACTGTTTGTTACGGTTATTTTCAATCTGAACTACATTTCTCTGTTAGCGAGTCGTTATCCTCTCTATCCCTTCATTTTCCATGAATTATATTTCGTTTATATATCATTATATCTAAATCACTTCATCTCACTTCTATCTTCATTTAATTCACTTAATTACGTTTCATTTTAGTTGGGAAGCAATTGTAATTTCAGGCAATTCACACAAATTGATAAAAAACCCTGGTGTTAGTGAAGAAAATAGCGAGTCGATTATCACTCCGTTAATGTGTCTAGAATTAATTTCAATCAGAAATATGAATCAAATATTATAATGATACCTTTTACAATAATTTATTATAGTCAAGTTTTGTGTGTTTCATGCGCATTTATATACATTGGGACACTGCTGCAACATAAAACTAAATAAATAAATAAAAAAAACAATTTCGTGTTTTCTCAGAAATAAATTAAGTGTGGATGCATTTTACTTTACGATATGTATATACTTGGAATAGACGGGAAAGTGGGAGCACATCTATCACCTCATCCATCCCATAGAGTGTCGCTGAGCAAAAAGGTCACTGGTATGGATGTCCCACTCTATGAATACACCATCGAAGTATAGTGGGCGGAGCTTTTTGTGGCGGAGGGAGTTCAATCGGGAAGACATCCTCTGCTCTGCAAGACAAGATGAACATGTCTTTGTCAAAAACGACAAAAACTGGGTTAGATCCTATTTTAGCTGACTTGGCGATGTCGTATTTTTTCTGGTGGCGATATTTTGCCAAATGTGGCTACCTTGCTTTCCCTTCGCTGTGTTGAAAAACCCGATTTTGGCACCAATTTGGCGCGAATTTTGAAAACTCGCCAAGAAGTCAGCTGAAATAGGATTGTACCAAAAAACTGCTGTCTAGAGGGGTGTATATACTTGTAAACCGAATGGTTCACGATCCTCTTGTTCAAGTTATTCCCAAAGCGAATTTTCAGCGATCAATGGAAAAAGAAAACAAACCAACTGCAGCCATAGGTCATACCAGGTCATAGTATGAAATATAGGTTTGCTAGTGGAATGAAAACTAATTACGCCGTCCCAATGTGAACCGCGAACTCCTTTTGCATTCGTCATAAAGCCTACAGAAGATGCAGCGAGCAGCTCAATAGGAATGTATACATCTGTTTCCTGCCAGTTTGGTTCGTAGATGCATACGAATCTTAAGACAGTCCTTGCATAATTTTAAGGACTACCCGAAATTGGGACACTTTTTTCTAGTAAAAAGGCACTGGAGCCTTTATTTTATAATTGACTTCGCTATCCTTTAGAGAACAGCATATTACAAAATCCTACTTATTTCTATCTGAATCAATTGCTTTTTTAAGGTGTAAAATATGTTCCATATTTCATCTCCAATACTGTATTTCTAAATGGCCTCTAAACCTTACATAGGCCGCAGTAGCCTAATGGTAATGGTCGCGGACTCGAGCCCGGCAGTTTTTGTGAGTCGAAGATTCGAGCTTTGAGGCCTCTGAAGACTCGCCGTGTAACCGGGACTAATGCACATTTAATCTGACAAGACTCAAAGTCCTGCGTGGCATGATGTGGAAATTAGGAGACGAAATTTCTAGTTCAGGTGTCGTCCTCATCACATGACTAGGGATCAAAATTACAAGGTTCGTCGACAAAAACCATCACGCTGCTTCTAGTGCGACGTTAATAAAATCAATCAACTTTATGTATCCATTTAAAAAATGGTATATTTTTAAAATGTTCCTTAGTTTTATGAATACTACATCATGAACGGATTACGTGTTACAAAGTCGCAAACTTAAAAAAAAATTGTAACAATTTCCTGCTTAAAATACGTTAGGCGTTTCAATCAGGTTCTTTGACATTATGCGAAGGCATCCTTAAAGGGTTCGTACTCAACTATAACATCAGTCCTCACACAACAAGGCAGTGAAAGAAACTGTGCACCGGCTGAGTTACTTTGCCATTTTCTGTATAACCTTGAGTTCCATAGGATCTTATATCTTTGACCTTTTGAAGGAGGCGCTGTGTAATCACTTTCAAGTCAGATGACGTGTTCTAGGAATACGTACAGACCTGGATACGTGTGCAACTAAAAAGCTTCATCTCGGACGTGATGTAGAATCTCATTTTCTGATACCAAAAGTACATCATTTTACAAGGGACATAATTGATAAAGTGACAGGCGCAGTTCTTCTTAAGTGGAGATAAAGAAGT
>BMAW01069353.1:0-17320 GCA_019974015.1 Nephila pilipes
TCATACACACACAATATATATATATATATATATATGTGTGTGTGTGTGTGTGTGTGTGTTACACGAAGCAAATCAATTTGACCTTTAAAATGCTGATGATTTTTTTTTTTTTTTTTTTTTTTTTGCAAGTTACTTTAATGTTCTTTCAAGAAAATGAAACTTATATTACAGAACTGGAAAAACGTTAAGAATTCTAAATGTATGTAAACACCATCAATAGGAGGCAACATGATGGGAGTAATTTCAGATTACGTAACCAAAACTTTATCGTACTTTCGTTTGTGATCCTTCTAGTTTGTTTAACATCAATTGGTTCGAGAAAAAGAAGTTTCGAATTTTACAGAAAGAGATTGCATGATAATCGGACATACAGAAACATCTAAAATAATTGCGGCTTATCTTCGCAACCTCACTTTCATTATCCTACAGATGGAAACTTTTGATTAGTTAGCCGCAGTAGAAAAAGAGGAGGAACTGAAGGGTTGTTGTAACCGTGTGAGCCAATGCAAGACCGATTGAAACAGGCAGAGGGGCTCCTATTGGTGAGAAAATTAAGTTGGTGGATTACTACTTCTATCGATATATTGCCTCTTTGGCAAGTTTAAACTTAAGGTGAAAATGCAGTCTTTTCAACCATTTAGAGCGATTTCAAAGATTGCCAAAATTGGCGAATTTTTTTCGGTGGAAATTGAAGTCCTCAAAACGAAAAAGAAAAGAATGTGAAAATTTGTTACGAACCTAATTTTTTCGATAGATCCTTAGCATAAAGCGCTGATGAAATTCTTGATGATGCGTCTGAAGGCACAATGCTTACAACATCAATAATTCTTCTTTCCTTCGCCGTTCAACTACAACCAGACCTTCACCACAAGCGAATCATTTAACCCATAACAAACTCATTCATACATCTACCAAACGGTATCTAGTTTTTCAAATAACATGAAACATAGCTGTTCGTTAGTGAAATTAGTATTACGACGGACCAGTCCTTTTTGGACAAATTTTTTGTTAAAACTTAACAATAAAAATTAATAATTCAACCATAAGTACAGTTATTGTGGGTGTCAACGCGACAGTAGTTAACCACGTCCGTTATTGCTGAAAGTCGTTCAGCTTCTATTACAGTTTTAACAGAGGACCGGTAGGAGGCGCTCACATGCGTCAACAATACCTTTTATTATTCTCAAAAAAGCTAATATCCCTCTACTTCAAAACGATCCATAACCAGTTTTCTTTCAATTAACCTTTGAAAACACAACCTTGGTACCCGAAGAAAATCACGCATTTTCTAATAGTCCAGGAAAACAACGAACATCTCTTAACACTCTCGCAAAAAATCTGATATTTTTTTCCTTTCGTCCAGTAATACCAGTCATATCCATCCGTGGAATCATTCCTTTAAAAAAATTGCACGCTCTCGCATTTCGAAAATTCAATAGCAGGAAGCTTTTCTTTCACTTCAAAATTTGATAAAATATGTTGCACATCCACTCGCCTCTTTCATGCTCATACTACCAACCAAGGTGAACTTGTAAGAGTTGGAAGAAAACCTCTGCACATTAATCAGAGTCGTCCACAGTCATATTAGAGGGCAGTCCGGAAAATTCTCATTCGAGCAAAAGTTAGTTTCAAAATGATCTGCAAAATTAATCTCCTTCTGTAATTGGCTAAGAAAACCCAAAGCATAGCGAAAGGTTCCTCAAAAAAAAATGACAAAAATTCTCTTAAAAAGCAAAACTTTCAATTTCGAAACGAAGGCGCAAAAAAAAAAATTCCTCCAATTGGCTCCTTCCCTAGCATAACCAACGAAAAAAAATGATGTAAAATAAATTGAAAAAATCTCGATAGTTGTCACGTCTGAAATCATGGAGCAGTTTCCATATTTGGCAAAATATATCTAAAGTTAATCCTATCGCCTAGGGTGATTGACCTAAACGGCAATCAAACCGCCAAGAAATTCTGCGAAAAAATCTCCACTTATGACAAGCAACTGGGCATTACCCTGATCAACTGATCGAGAATATCCTTTCTGAAATATTCAAGGCCACACATTTTTTTTTTTCTCAACTCGAGCAATTACTTCACATATCAGTTTCCTCTATTCCGCAAACAGTTCAGGACAAGATCCTCCACAACATAGCACCCAACTGGTTATCCTTTCATACCTTACTCGAAGAACTGAAAATCCCATTCATAGAAACCGAAATAACCCGACAAGCAAATAAATTCCACAACAGCATTAGTGACCAAGAAAGACACCCAACTGTAAGAGACTAAGCAACCTTCTTTGCGAAGATAGACCGTCGTAATCCCTATCCTCTCCAAACGGAGGAAACAATCAGCTGATCCCGAAGCTCCACACTCCCGACCTTGACAGACACAACTCATCGATCATCCTCCCAAACGAAGTCGAAAGCAAACTCCAAGATGACGTCACAGCTCCACTTCTCATCTCTCCTACCCCTACAGCAGAACGAAGTCATCCTATGACGTCACTCCTTCAGCTCTCCTCCTCCACCCGAGGTTCTCTCCCTGCCGATGACCATTACGTCACGCTTCCTCCCCGACGCTCAACATCGTGGTTCGCAACCCTCTCTCCTCCCCACCGCGATCGGCTTGTATAAGCGAATCACAATTCAGCGTCTACACTGACTATTACTACTTTCAACAGAGCAGAAGCCTCAGTCGAGGTTGGTCCTCAGAAGTATACATAACCATACTCTATTCCTTTCCTACCCTAAAAAGCTGAGTGTGACGTCATCATTCCCCTTTCGACCATCTGCACTTTGTTCGAACTCTGCCTCCCCTCAAACAAATTTTGTTGTTTCGAATCCACTATTTCTAGTTTCTTCCCGTCCGCCCTCTGGTGAAGCGATTCTGGGTGATTCGCTTTTTCTCCCCTCTCTCTTTTTCATCCGCTTGTTTTGAGTAATTCTTTTCACCGCTCTTTCTCAGAGCTTCCCCCCCCCCTCTTTTATTCTTCCTTATTTTACTAAACAGCGAAAGAGTTGCCTCGGACAACTGGATCGCTAATGCATACTATACAAAGTATTACTTGCCAGCGCAACTGCCTGACGGTGAAGATATTGACTGTTAAAAAATTCGATATAAAAATCAACGATTTTAAAAACAACGTTTTTATATGGTGGCAAAGTTTATTAGAGAAAATTATTGAAATATTAGTTAAAACTGTTAGTTATTTTTAACTTAAAAATTTACTTAAAAAGAGACATTTGTGAACGTATTAAAAAATTCATAATACTCATAAAATCAAAACATGCATTTGAAAGTTTGTAAGTCATTCTATTAAAAAAAAATGGGAACCAGAATTCAGAAAACATTATTCTGATAAGACATGGCGCCAAATATCGCCAATAGGAAAAAAAATCGCGTTGATTTCATATTTAAAAGATGTATCTCCTTCTCATAATCAAAAATAGAGTGTTCATAAACATAAATTACTTTTTCTCCAACTCAATATACTTTTTTTTACAATATTGGCTGGAGAATGTTTGATAGGTACACATTTGCATTCACATTTGCCACACAAATCCTTTGAAATACCATTTTTAAATGCCGCAATATTTATTTGCAAAAATATTGCGTTAATATAATATTTTTAAAAAAATTCATAGACATTGAAGAAACAGACTTCGTAATTTACACTATAACGAATGGAGTGATCATTTTGACTACGAAATTACTCTGAAAAGCGATTATTCCAGCTCAATGAAATTTACCCTCACATCGTACGTCTTGGCGACGGAAAATTTTAGTAATAAATGGCCAAGTTAGTAACCCTACCCAAAGTCTAAAAACTTCAAAAATCATAATTATTTTTCTGGTAACCCTACCTATTGGCTAAAAACACATTTTAATATGCTTGGTTAACATTTTAATAAATTTCATGTATGTGTATAAAAAATCAGATTGAGCAAAGTGTCGTAATGACTCGCAAACCATTTGATTATTGTTGTCGTCTTAGCCTTTTCACGCTGGACTGGACCGTTCGCCGGACACATGACCGACATTTTTTTTTTTTTTTGAAAGCGTGGTCGATAGTCAAGAGTTCATTACAAAATCTCGCTTTCTGGACAGAACACCGATTTCATCGTTACATGACCGAAAGGTGGAATATCAGCACTAAAAGATTATTAGAGAAACTATTTCTGATTTGAAACAACGAGTTTTACTACTTTTTTCAGTAAATGTAGTCGGCAATCAAACGTCCATTGCAAAATGAGGCTGCACGAACGGAAAATCAGTTTCATTGTTCCATTTCTACTACAAGCCACGCCACCGAGTTGAGGAAAGAGATGGTTGCTGAAGTGAAGAGGAGATTGGGGCAAAAAACAAAAACTGGACGAACTGAACTTTCGAACTGATCGGTTGCGTTTATTTTCTTTGAGCGATATAATTGTATTCCAATTTATGTATCGAATTTAATACCTGCAAATAATAATTTTATTTTTATATATCATTCTGCAAAAATAATAACAATCTGGATGTCCTTCTTTCTAGTAGTTTCTGTCTGGAATTACTGGAATAACTCAAATTGCCATTTAAGATTTTGAAGGGAAACGGCAGATTGATTCATCCCGCCTTTTGGATTCGAAAGCGAGCTAAGCGTTTTACCTTGTTTATTTTCGTATATAGAATAGACTATATGTATTTTACATTCATTGTTACTTTTCCTAAAAAAAAGCTTCACCTTTAAAAGTCTGTGATTGGTTACCTTTCCTTATTTAAATAAGTTTTAATGTTTTTCATTGAATTCCTTTTTATGTCTTTTTGTTTGATTGTAATCCTTAGAAATCGTTATTCAATCATCCTGTTTTCTGTTGAAATGCCTTAGAGTTTGAAAATCGCGTGTTTTATTTTATTTGTTTTAAGTGTTTTTGCTCTTTTTACATGCTAACTTCGAAACGCAACTTTTTCACCTATCATTTTGTCAACTGACAAAACACCATCTCGTTTCCTGTTGAAATTGATTCGAATTTGAAAACCATTTCACCACTTTTATAATATATATATATATATATATATATATTCTTAAACACTTAGTACTTTTTCTTCTCATTATTTTGGAAGAGTATAAATTAATGTTTTACCTAGAATGACCGAAGCGGTAATGAAAACCGTCATAGAGAATTGAGTCACGTCCTATACCTTTGTTTTGTTTATCTCCAACTTTTCTTTTTTATATTCTATTCACACATGCGCTTATCTGTTGAGCCGTTGCAGGTAAATGTAAAGGAATAGTATAGTTCGAAACATTGACAAGTGTGTGTGTGACAGTGATTTTGTTCAATACCTCCTTTCTGTTCAATATCGAGTTCCTTTTTTTTTTTTTTTTTTTTTTTTTAAAAAAAAAAAGGAACTCGTAGTAATGAGTTCCTTTCTTTTATATACTAACAACATAATTTAAAATTTAGGTTCAAAAACAAATATGGTTTGCTTAAAATTTCGTATTTACTACGCTACACGCGGAAGAACACATGAATATTAAAATGACTCCGTACTACGATTCAGTTGAGAATACAATTCAGTGTTCCTTTCATTATTTTATTATAAAAAGTAACCTAATTTAACAGTAATTTCCAAATTTTTTTTATAAATATGTTTCATTATTTCTGCTGATAATTTGATTCGGCTGGATCGGAGTATAGCATACTACTTGCCGACTTGGAAAAATTGAAAATCAATGGTAATTTGTTGATGTATAATATTGAGAATTTTCAAATTTAAATGGATATTATTAATTTAAAAATTCTAAATGTTTCTAAAACATTGCATATTTGAATGCTTATACTGAAACAGTATTCAGAATGATTTTATAATGTTTTAAGAATTGTTATTAATCAGCTTAGAAAATGAATTTCTTATGAATAATTATTTGAGTGGTCCAGACTATCCATAATATTACATTGTAATCGTAACCTTAGAAATTCTTGACTTTACATATCAGATTTGTACATATCAGATTTGAAAATTATTTCATACATGTGAATATTTGTGTATGACGCTGAGAATATTTTATAGAATAGCATTTGGGTACTTGAAATAAGAAATTATACACACAAAATAAAAAGTTGATAAAAGTAGCTTTTATTTCGGATTATTCTGTAATGATTTCAAATCATTTTCGGATGCTTTATGACAGGAATATGGTATTTCAAAATATATTCTTTTCAACAACATGGTTTTAATTTAAACACAAAGTTCATGTGTATTTTGGAACAAATTTTCACAATCTAATCCGGCAGCCTGCCTGTTATTTCGCAAATACTGTTCATCATATTATAAATGATTGTCTTGTGTTTCATCATTATTGTCTTATATTTTTAAAGTTATTTGTTTTAAACTCATATAACTTGGGGTGAGTAACGTGTTGTATGTCAAAATTTGATTTTTATATAATTAAGTTTTTAAGAAAGACATTTTATATCTTGTTTTTTTTTTATAATGTGGCTTAAAAAATGTTGCAAAAATTTAAATAAATATTTGGTGCAATATATCCAGATTTTATTCCATGCGTGAACTCCATTGTTCATGTACATAGAATAAATAAAACAATTTATTTGATTAGATACATGACACAAACGATACAGTTATATATATTTCATTTAATTGTAAAAACGCTAACAAATGTTCACCATTGAACAAGACCGAGCATATTATCCAGCTCTTTTATTTACAGATATTTGTATTTTTATTCACACGATTTAGCTACAGTATTCATGCGATTCTTAAAGTTAATGTTTTTAAAAAATGTGTTTTTGCCGAGATGAATTACAAAGAAGAATCGAGGATCTGGTGTTGACTAGAAAAAACAAGAATCATATTTGCACAAGGCAAAGTAACAGATTTCTGCAGTAGTACTCAAGATTTATAGATTGTAAAACTTTCTATTCCTCAAAAATATGTTTTCTATCCCCTACTGTATCGTTTCTATTCAAATATAATTTTAAAAATTAATATTTTAAACATATTTTTAAGAATAAGGTGATCACTAACATATGTTTTGGTATGTGTCTTATTATTCATAATTGTCAGAATTTTTTCAGCACTTCATTTTACTTTAAGACATATGTTGGAAATAAATTACTCGGATCCCGCCAGGAGGCGCCTTGTCTCGTGTAAGTGAGAGCGCACGGGTTCATGGGTAATATTTTAAGAGTGCTCTTGAATCTTGACCGCGTAAGGCGGGTTATTTCTTGTATTTGATGTAATTTCTCCTGACCGCAAAAGCGGGTTAAGTTAAAATATGGACTATTTGGAAGCCTTTTATAGTTTGTAAATAGTATAATTATTTGTTTATGTGTGATTGGCGCGTAGAAACTGTAAATAAATGTGTATTTGAAATAACTGCTCTCCCTATTTTGGTTTGGTAGATGTTGTTCTCCAACATTTGGTGCCGAGAAACCCGACAGAAATCTACGTAGTCAATTAAAGGTAAATATTTGAATGTATTTTACATGCCTTTTTAAAACTGATTTCGGAAACACGATGAATACTTTTGAAAAATTGAAAGCCGAAAGATCCGTTTTGTGCGGAAGTATGACTAAATTTATAGCGAAAACTGAATCAATATTGGATTCTTTAGTGCAGGGGTCGCCAAAGTGGTCTATATAGACCCCTAGGGGTCTATTTAACAACAGTAGGGGGTCTATCTGACCCAAGGGGTCGAATGGGGGTCTATTGGGACTCGAAGGAAAAACAGTTCTTAATACGCAAATCACACATATCTAACTGCGTACGTAAAAATTTAAAATATTTTTGTAATTGATTTAATATTATATTCTTTATAGAAAATAAAATAATGGTTAGATGGTTGTCTAGAGGTGTATGCTTGCAACGGCTCGTCAATTTATTTGACTCCACGACAGAATTTCTGAACGAAATAAATCCTGTTCTAACCAATGAACTCCAAAACAATAAGAACCATATTTTTTATTTAGCAGATTTATTTGGAAAATTTAATGATGTTCAAGCAAAACTGCAAGGAAAAGATGTAACAATTATCCAAGCTCGGACAATACTGTTAGGCTTCCAAGTAAAATTAGACTTATTTAGATCTTCATTGCTACGTAAGGATTATAAGTATTTTTCAAATCTGCAACAATTAAAAATAAAAGAAGAAGACTTGGAAATATATAAAAATCATCTTCAAAAATTAAGCGACGATTTTAAACTGCGCTTTGTTGATTTGGAAAACATCGACATCCCTGATTGGATTATTGCGCCATTTTCGGCGCAAATTGATAACGTCGACATCAACATACAAGATGAGCCTGCTGAACTATTGTCCGATCTTGAAGCAAAAACGCTTATTAAAAATTTGACAATACATAAATTTTGGACTAATATAAATATAAAGCAAAAATATGTGAAACTTTACGAAATGACTCAGCCATTTATGCTGGGTTTCCAAGTTCGTATATGGTTGAAGCCAGTTTCAGTCACGTTAATTCAATTTTAATTAAAAACAGAAATAAATTAAATGTGGAGCTTCGAGGGTATTTACGGTTAAAATTGACTAATTTCGAACCCAATATAGCGAACCTTGCCAAGAAACACCAGGCACACTCATCTCATTAAGAAGTAAAAAATCTGTAGCTAATTTACTTACTGTTTCTGATTTATTAAATATTTAGACTAATATATAGTTTTATTTTAATTACATGAAAATTACCTTTGTGGGGGTCTATGGAGATTTCGAAAAATTATATAGGGGGCGATGATCAAAAAAGTTTGGCGACCCCTGCTTTAGTGGAAGATACTGATTCGGATAAAATACTTGAACTCTTGGAACATATAAATAAAAAGGAAAATAATTTGAACATCGTGAATTCCGAAATCGAAATTGCTATAACCAATCCTACTGAATTTGATAATGAATTAAAAACAAGCGAAGAATATTCTGATAAAATAACAATTATAAAGTTTCGAATAAAAAATCGAATTCAAAAGATAAATGCTCTTGACAATAGCGTTGTGGAAGAGAGAGAGAGCAGACCTGCTGAGTCTGCATGTTTAAAATTACCCAAGACCCATGTAATGCAATTAGCTGAATTTGAAAAGAAAAAGGAAGAAAGGCAAGCAAGGCCGTTGGAGAATCAACGAGCAGAAGCATTGCGTCAAAAAGGAACGGAACCAATGCTAGAAAAATAAAAGAGTAGAAAACAAGGACCGTAAGAAGATTTGGAATAATTAGAAGGACAGAAATTAACTAAACTTCAGGAGACCGACGAGATGCGTTCAAAGGGTCTTACTGAAAGAGATATTTTTATTGGAGAAAAAAGAGAGGCAGAATTAGAAGAGTTGAGTGAAGACGATAGTTTAAACCTACCTAATCATTTGAGGAAACTAGGTGATGAAAAAGGTATTTTAAAGGATGAAAAAGAGAGAGAAGAACCAGATCAAACAGGACGGAGAAAATTGGAAGAAGTATTACTTCAAGAAACGGTTGAAAACAGACCCCTTCCCCTTATGACTGAAACAGACGCTCCCTTTCTCAAAAAAAGACTTAAAATTCTACAACATAAGGGAAATA
Source organism: Nephila pilipes (assembly GCA_019974015.1). NCBI lineage: Eukaryota > Metazoa > Arthropoda > Arachnida > Araneae > Nephilidae > Nephila > Nephila pilipes. The sequence goes on from BMAW01069353.1 coordinate 9,557, forward strand.
GAAAGACAAGAGTCATTGAACTCCCGAGGAGAGATGTCCACGGAGACCAAGGAAATACGATACAATTCACGAATGAAATCTCCGCTACAGGAATGGTTTACCCCCAAACCCCATTTGACCCCGGCGGGTGTGAATTTTCACAGCCCAAGCTAAAGTGCCTTCTCCTACAATGAAGATAAAAGATGTTCTGGAGCGCAGTCGCCCCCCGACCAAGGAAAAGAAATTGTAGTTCATGACCCCCAGCTGCGGAAGGAGTGCAGCGAGAAAAAAGTGTGACTCGGACAGTGTCAGTGTTTATTGAAGGACTGTTAGCGCTAATAGGAAAAGATAAGGAAATAGGGAGCCTGGAGACCCACCCCTGTTCCCATGCCACTAACTGGAAAATGGGTGAGATAAAGCCTTTTTTTATTTTATTGCTTTGTTATTTGAATAGGACTGAAAAGAGAGACTCTAAAACTATCTTTTGTACGTGATTTATTGTGATAGCTCCTTTTATGAGTTTTGTATCTTTGTAGCAATTTTACTAGGAATTGAATTATTTGATTTAATTTTGAATGTTTATGAAACTGAGTATTTAGAGAAGGTTCAATTAAAAGTATTTGTGGAAAATTATTGAATAATTAGTAAAATAAATATTAAACGAATATTCAGAGAATTATAAGGAATAAATAATTAGAGTTAAGCAAGGATTGATTATGGAACTTTGGATTGGTTATTGTTATGAAACTTTATTTAGAAATAAGTTTTGCGTAAACATGTGAAGTGTTATCAGTCAGCATCTTATAACTGATTAATTATTGTGTTATGATAAGGAATTTCTTGTGATTTTATGTGTAAACTATTTCTGACTTTGAGATCAATAAGAGCTAAGCATTTTCTATGCGCATGATAATTAATATTTAAAATAATTTGTGTGTGGTTAATGAATTTTGATATTTTATTGTTATATGATAACTAATGAGTAAGATGACATGAATTTTGATGTTTGATATTGTAAGCATTGGAGGAATGAAATGTTGATTTCTATGTGTATGATAATTAATAGTTTCTGTATATGAAATATTAGTGTTTAAAGTGTAACCATTTTAATGCTATGAAGTGTTTTTAAGTAAGATTTTGTTTTGAGGAATCTAGGAATGTCATTTATATTGTAAACGGTCAAGTTAATATTTAGTGTTATAATGCATGAAATATTTTGCTTACTGTAATGAATTGTGTAAAGTGTTTTTTGGGAAAGATGGTGAACGGAATATTTGTTGGAGTTGAATTCTTTTCATACTGTTAAAAATACAGGGGAAATTAAAGATTTTGAAGTAGATGATATAGTTTTAATTCCTGATGAATACTTGCCGAGAAGTTTTTGGAAATTAGGGAAAATTATTGCAACCTTTCCTGGTAGAGATGCGAAAGTTAGATCATGCGAGGTGAAGAGTGGTTCTACAGTCCTCAAAAGACCAGTACAATTATTATATAACTTGGAACTGAAAGATGATAAATTTTAAATATTGATTCTTATTTGATTTTTCTTTTAATAGCTACATTTCAGTCTATGATTTTCATGTATTGTTTTTATGTATGTATTTAATATATTTCATTGATTCTTATTTCATTAATTTTTGTGTCATATTTGAATGTTGTCTTGCTTAGTACAAAATTAATATTTTGTATTGCATACATTTTTTAGATTTAAAATATTTGTGATTCATGTATTAGATTTTTTCTAGAAGTGCATTGAATAAATTCAAAATTTCTTGATTTCGTTTAGTTTACGAATCTGAATGTGGTAAGTATTTTGGTTATTTAACAATTTGGTTAATGTGGTATCCTGGCTGAATTATATTCAGAGATATAGAAGAATCTTGAAATATAAAATTGCTTGGATCTCTGGTAAATCTTCCTTCAAATTGATTTATGTTACATGAGTATGAAATATATTTGAGCTTTTGAATTATTTAACTAGAACTAGAACATTTGTTCAATCATAAATTGACATTTGATTTATTTTTTGAAGTACAGTACATGAGTAGTGTTAAGCTTTGAACCTTTTGATTTGAACTTTATTGTGTGAAAAACTTTAATCAGTTTTGCATATGATTTTTATTGGATTATTTTGTACTTATGATGAATTTTATTTTGATGTTTTTCAATAATTGTTTACACATATGTTCTTGTACATGACGCTGTGTGCTCTCAAGATGATGAATCTCCGTTCATCCGGGGGAAATATGTTGGAAATAAATTATTCGGAACCCGCATGGAGGCGCCTTGTCTCGTGTAAGTGAGAGCGCACGGGTTCATGGGTAATATTTTCAGAGTGCTCTTGGATCTTGACCGCGTAAGGCGGGTTATTTTCTTGTATTTGATGTAATTTCTCCTGACCGCAAAAGCGGGTTAAGTTAAAATATGGGCTATTTGGAAGCCTTGTACAGTTTGTAAATAGTATAATTATTTGTTTATGTGTGATTGGCGCGTAGAAACTGTAAATAAATGTGTATTTGAAATAACTGCTCTCCCTATTTTGGCTTGGTGGATACCATCTTCAATAACATATAAGCAAAAATTGTATTTGATTAATATATATTACTTTGAGAAAAAGAATTTAATGATAGTTATTATAAACTTTGGAATTGTATATATAATTGATATATTCATATGTGTTTTTCTGAAATACTGTCGATTCCTTTTTGAAACATGATTAAATTAACAATTTTGTTTGCAAAACACATTTTAAGAAAAACTTTAATTAAAGGTACTCACGAGTGCCATCTCGCTCGCTTGCAAAAGCTCCGCTCGGAGATTCGGTCAGGTCCCGTCTGAAGGGATTGTGTGGCATCTTACACTTAGAGGCGGGCTTTAAGGCTCCCTTAGAGTGATTCCGAAAGTAAGAATCGATGAAAGCTCCCCCTACTGAGGAGGGGGGGGGGCGTTACTTAGTGTTGACGAAGTACTCATACAATACTGGTCATATGGAGCAGAAGTAAATAGTTCTCTTATAAAAGAGACATTACAAGCTTTATTTTTCTTAATTTTTTTTATTTCTCTTGAATTCAAATTAGGAACTTCTGAGATGCTTTTAATTTTTTTCAGTTTTGCTCTAATATTTTTCATTTTCTTATATTTATGTTTTGACAGCTATCGTGATGTTTGAAAATGACGTCACAGGGTAATAAATATTTCTTCTAGACAGACTGAAAAAACAAGTATTCTAGATCTGTCTCCCCACCTCTATTCTTCCCCTCCTATCTTTCCCTCCATTCAAAACAAGAGAAAAGGAGAGTAATTTATTCTCTGTCATCCTTTTACACAGTCTCTTGTGAGCTTCTCTGGTAGGGAGGAGTCCCTCGCCCTCATAAAGTATCTCAATGGATTTTTGTCCCTCGTGAGGCTAAATTGCCCTTCCGTGTTACTCAAGTGCTTTAAAGCTATCCCAAACTAAGAAGAAATTGTTTTTTCATTGTTTAAAAAATAGTCATTCTTCCCTTTCGACAACTTTTTTTACTCCTTTTCTCATGCCTTCTAATTTCTAAAAATCCGTTTCTACTATTTCATTTTTTTCAAAATCGTATAACTTGATTTATTAAAGATTGACAATGCTAGTAATATTCTAAATTTTGTGTATACTGATTATTTATATAAAAATAAATTTTAATATAATAAAATGTTCTATATACAAAAGTTTGCGAAGAACAGATTTTGCCACCCAAAGTGCGCTTTTTTTTTAATTCTCATTAAATTACTCAATTAAATATTAGAATTAGAGTAAACGATGAAATATTGAGAAATGGACAATAGTAAACTTTTCGATATTAAAATTAAAGAACCAGTAAATAATTAAATTGATTTTATTTAAGCTAAATGTAATTAAATCAAAGCAAACGATAAATTATTGAATTGAATTTTATATCAGCTACATGTAATGAAAATTAAAGAAAATAACATATTATTAAATCGAATACATTTAAGCTAAATGTAATTAAAATTGAAGCAAACGATTAAAAATTGGAAAGCGATTTCGTACGCGAAAAGCGATATGGTTTGCCAAAATTGACCCAACTAAAACAACAGCCCCTTGGGTGGCTAAAAAGCCGTTACCCGGTCAGAACAAATTGCTGTATGAGGTTGCTGTATTATCAGCATATGGTTGTATTAACTGAAATAATTATTAGAATTTTGTTAATAATATTGTATCCAATTCTAATTGCTCCAATAGGAGAGAAAATTTATATCAAGGCATTTGCTTTTATTAAGAGTTTGATATTTATAAATAAAAGACACAGATTGTAATATCTATTTATTTTATATTTCTATAGCTCTGTTGTTGCTTATAGAGCGAAATTAATAAAAAAACTAAAAAAAAAAAAAACAACACATTTTATATTTCTGTAAATATATATATACATACACTTTTCATTTACTTTTTTTACAGGACTTTATTTGGAATACTCTCATATTGAAAACTTAAGTTTTAAAAATCATTACCTTAACTCAATTTTTGCTTTTAGTGAAACAAGTCTGTATAACAGGGGTATTCAACCTTTTACACTTTTGGAACCCTTTGTGCTTACCGTTTTCTTGAAGGAACCTCTTGATCAAAGTGCTGAAAAAATAGGATATGAAAGCTTTATCCAACTCAAATTAACAAAATTATTACTGAATCTTTTTTCCCCTCATAACACAAATTTTTAATAGGATAATGAATGGAAAGATAGCTAATGGCTTTTTTTTTTGTTTTTCTAAAATGTATTCTGTCAATAAATTAAAACAACAACATTTTAAATTAAAACAAATTCATAGAAAAGAAAATTATTAAGGACTTGGCTGTGATATTTTCTTATTTCAAAGTATTTTAACGCCTGGAATAATTGATAAAACCGGCAACCTAATATCTTGTTCAGCAACCAATCTGTTTCTGCATTTTGTTTCTGTCGCGGCGTACAAAGAGAAAACGTTTTCTCATACATAGTTCGAAACGAATGACATTATATGTTTCACAACTCTTTTGGCAATTTCAAAATATTCTTCTCTAATGTCAATGCATTAGATAATAGGAACTTGACTAAATTTTAATTTCGTCAAGTTCCTAATCTAATAGGAACTTGACTGAATTTTAGTTTCCATTGAGTGACGGTCAATATATCAATTTGAGAAATACCGACTGAGCGAAAGAATGGAGACTAATATGTGAACTAATGTGTCTCGATTAATGTATTTGAAGCACGTGACTTTTATGAAATTTAAGAGTTTGCTTTATTCAAAAAATATTTATTTATACTTATTTTTTTTATAAGCAAACTGCATTTAAGAATTCAAACTTGCATAAAATTTAAGATTTCACTAGTTTTGGCGCTTTAATTAAGAAAATACTGATCATTTACGGCACCCCTGTCAAAGTTCCGTGGAACCCAGGTTGAAGACCTCTGATCTATAACGAAGGCTTACAAAAATTTAAGGTAATGATAATTTTAGTTTGTACAGGTCATCACATTAAAATATCATTAACATCACAAGTATGCATCAAACACTCACGATAAAAGCTTATAAAACACAGAAGGTACCAACAAAAGAATAAATAGTATGCATGTCGAATATTTGTATTAAAAAATACAAAATTTCTATTTTGTTTCCAAATGAAAGGCAAAGAAACTATGGAAATGAGACACTGAACGTTTAGTTTCAAGTATCCTTTCTTTTATCAAACATTGGTTATTTTTTCTGATGTCAGTCGCTAGAAAGTTCATCATGTTACTTTAGTATGTCATAAATTCAAACAAATAAATAACAAAAGGTAGGCTTTAATAAATCGTATTTTTTCTAAAAGTATAATGCTATCTAACGGGGAAAAATTAGGCATAAAACGTGGTAACTAATTTTATGATCTAAGATACTTCATATAATCTTAATCTACATTTATATTCAAAAAATAATTCCCACAAAGACTGTAAGGAAGCTTTTTTTTTTAAGATTCTGAATAATGTTATTTATTTTCAGTTATACCTTAATTCCAATTTACATTTGATTTCTTAGTTAATGCATAAATATATAAGTAAATAAAATACATATTTTTTACATTTGTTTCCCATCAATCCAATAAAAAAATTCGGCTAAATTTATGACGATATGTTTTTGAAAATTGAGTTCATTAGTGGTGAAAGCAGGTATCAAGTATCTATTGTATATATTTTATTTCAATCCAATAAAAAATTCCGGAGAAATTTATTATGACGTATTTCTGAAAATTAACTTCGTTACTGAAGAAAGCAGACATAAAATACGTACGCAAAAACAAGTTAGTTTTTGAAAAGGGGTCAGGTAAGACATTTATAGGGTATAGAAAACAATAGTATATTATATATATGGGTGTATAATATTTATTAGCACAGCTTTATTCATGTAATATCTATTTAATAATTTTCATTCTGCATTAGTTTAAAGAGAGGGGGGGAAAGCTAATTCGAGTATGTATCACAATGTATGAGCAATGTTTCTCAAAAGAATTATGGTGGCTATGGTCAAAATGTAACAGACACTGAAAGCTGATTGACTGACTTAAAAATAAGAAAGTTAAATTCAAAACATATAAAATTGCAAGACCTTACAAAAGGGAAAAAAAACAGGAACAAAAAGGGGTGAAATAAAAATACTAACGAAATATTTAACTTCAAACGTAAATCATTCAACACAGCTCAATAGCGATGCAATGGGAAACAGCACAATTCATTCTACTTGAACAAAGCACTCCAAAGAGGTCGACTTCACTATATAGTTTGAATTCAAATGAAAATTAATTGACAGAACAGAATTCTCACTAATTGCACTGAGAAATAAGAAAAACAATTAAAAAATTAAATGAAGAACAATGAAAAATAAACTATACTCACACATAATCAACACTATCGTAAAAGACACAGCTCAATAGCAATGCAATGTATCACAAAATAATTAAGGTGGCTGCCTACGTTCAAAATGTAACAGACACTTAAAGTTGATTGACTGACTTAAAAATAAGAAAGTTAAATTTAAAACATATAAAATTGCAAAACATTAAAGAAGGGGAAAAAAACATTAACAAAAAGAGGATAAAATAAAAATACTAACAAAATATTTAACTTCAAATGTAAATCAATCAACACAGCTCAATTCCGCAATGGGAAACGGAATATTTCATCCCACTTAAACGTATCGCTCCAAACAAGTCAACTTCTCTATATAGTTTGAATTCAAAAGAAAATTAATTGACAGAACAGAATTCTTACCAATTGCACTGAGAAATAAGAAAAACAATTAAAAAACTAAATGAAGAACAATGAAAAAATAAACTATACTCACACAAAATCAGCACTATCATAAAAGACACAGCTCAATAGCAATGCAATGTATCACAAAATAATTAAGGTTACTGTCTGCATTCAAAATGTAATAGAGAACTGGAAGTATCATTCATGACGCGAGTAATATAACACTACCAAAATACAATACTAACGTTAATTGCAGTAAGAAGAACTGAACCACTCTTATCAGTGCGATGTTTTGATTTGTAAAATATTAATAATATTAATAAGGAAATAAATAAATTGTGCTTGAAATTATTGAAAAAGTAAGTTGTAATTTGTAAGCAAAATCATAAACATCCCGCAATAATACTATCCGAATGTTGCCGAAATTACAAAACGAAATTTTAGTTGTTAAAAGAATAATCATTAAAAAAACGACTTATTCAAAAAATAATCCTAATTATGTATCAGAGAACAAAAAAAAAAAAAAAAA
>BMAW01069355.1:0-22377 GCA_019974015.1 Nephila pilipes
CTCAATAAAATGAGCATCTTTCGATCGGGAAAATTTTGGAAAAAAAAAATTGTTCCATCTACTTCCAGCAGGTGCAACATTTTCTGAAACAGATTTTCCAAATACTGGAAATTCGTAAAAAAAAAAGGGGGAGGGGGTGGTGAAATATATCATCAACAATAATTTTTTAAAAAAATTGGGTAGAATATGCTTATGGCTCCTACTATCGGTCCGCGAAACATTCTAAAATTATTGGAGAGATACGATCAAAGGTACGGATTCGTATAGCGGGCATTGAAATAGACAGTCAAATTTATATATTAGATAATTTTTTTTTAAAAAAACCATTAAGGATATTTGATAGCCATTCTAATTTATTCAGTGATGCATCCCAACCATATTCATATTTCGAGACATAAAATATTTTTGATACATGAGGGGTTGAATTACTTGAGTAAAAGGTAACTATTTAAATTTCTGAAAATAAGCTTTTAACTAACAAAATTTTGAAAATAAAATTGTTCTTTGTTGCTATATTTCCGAAAGACAGTACACACTTCATGAGGATAGAGAAAGAAAAATTTCTGCCAAAAGAGTTTTAAGAATATTAAATCCTGAAAAAGTTTTTTGGTTTGTATTATTCCCGAAGAGCTGTAATTTAGAGAACCACCGAGAGTTTGATACCAAAACTCATGCAAAATTACTTATAAAATTAAAGAAAAATGAAATATCCATGAAACTGATGTATGTGATATGAGTAGTTGCTGAGCACTTCATATAGATATTTCTATTTTACTCACACACGCACAGTACGATATCTCACATTATTAACATATTCGTAGCTTCAACGTAATATATATTCACATATTAGTTTCTACAATTATCAAGAGATGGCAGCACGACATTTCTTTGTGTTTGATGATTTGAAGAGTACCGTCTGCACAGTACTTTTTAGCCATAACAGATGTTATTATTTTAGTCGACGAAAAAATAGTGCCACCAACCAATTTTCAAAATAAAGCGTAAATTGCTTGGTTTTTTTTTTTCCCATTGTAAAGCAACAATTATTACACTTAGCTTAAAATATATTCAGTTCAATAATCTAACACATTTGCTTCAATTTTTTTTATTCATGAAAAAAATATTGTTGACCACTTCTATGTTTTATAGTTTGTTTCAAATCTAATATTTAATTGAATAGCATAATAATATTTTTTATATATATATCTAGTACCTTTGGTGGCTAAATCTTATAAAACTTTGTATTTAGAACTTTTTGTTTCTTTTAAATTCTTTTTGCCATCAAGAAAATAAAATTAAACATTCTATTACAATGTGCTTTTAAGTATAATTTATTGAAAATCCTTAAGAAACATAAAGAGGATTAAATATAAAAATAATAAAAGATTATTATTATTATTAAGTTCTACATCCCCCCCTCCCATTTTCGGAAATTAAACCGAAAAGAAAATTTTAAGAACCTGGCTCAACCCCCCCCCCCCCTTTTTTTTTTTAAAAAAAATTGAATAATAGAAAAAATCAATTGGAAGGAAAGAGAAAAACGTTATTTCTTAAGAACATCAACAGGAGGAGAGAAAGGAAGCTCGCATTCGGACTATTTGAAACTTTTTTGCTGAAACACAAGGGGGGGGGGATGACTAAGCAGCATGGAAGACAATTGGATTGACATCTTTATTGTGTAAATGTATGAACAGCATTTCTCTATGTACAGATTTTGTGGACACATGTCAACTTTCAACCGATTAAAATATATTTATTGCATTAATTTCATTTAAATTCTGAATTACATTTAGTTTCATCGTATCATTCAAAAATCAACTCTTTAAAATGAAAATAGATTGTAGACGTGTCCGTTGTAATTTATTAAAATACCTTGATTTTAAAAATTATTCTTGCTGTTCTAGCTGAAGCAAATAATATCACTGAGTGCAGAATTCATGCACGCAAAAAACACACAGTTTGTAGCGATTTGTCAAATTATTCTTTTTATTTAAGAATGTATGTTACCAATTACTTTTGGAGCACTTTTTTTTTAAAGTTGAGGATGCATAACCTGTATTTTCATTCTTCAGAGGTTATTTTTTAAGAACATATTAATTTATTAAAAATGAATTCAGATTATATCATATTTTACCAAATAAATGCAAGTATCAAATGAAACATTTCGAGTTCAAGCGTTATTAAAAATTAAATGAAATAACAAATTCAAATGTCAATTCAATAAAATATCTAAAATCATTGAATTTAAAATATACACCAGTTATTAGATCCATTACATATGTTGTGTTCATCAGCGGACCAGTTGTTATATTCTCATTTGTTATGTCATTCGGTTCTCAAGAAAAATCTCATTTACCATTTTCGCTGATGCGATTTTGCTCCTAATTCAGAAAAATGTTTCCAAACGGAACGGTACTTCGCCAATAATATAAAATTCCGCTAAATAAAGTAATATTCCGTCAAGCGGGTTAGGCGCCTGCAGAAATCAACGTCAACAAGTCATATTGCCTCGATAGAGGAAAAGTTTGAAATCAACGAAGGTTTTTGCATTTTTCGATTTGCCTTGATGACGTAAGGTGATCTATTTCTTTATTAGCCACATGGTTTTATTAACTTCTTTAGCCCTTATTTAAACAATAGCTCTATCAGCTATTATCATTAGCTGCCATTTTCATATTTTTTCAAAGCCTTATAATTTTATGCATCGAAAGCCTGATGTACATGCACAAAAAGTTGAAAGATGTTTCGTTGATCAATTGGAAACTGCACTGATTTTCTTTGTCGACGGAATTCTACACTAGTACCATAATTAAAAAACTACGTTAAATAATGGAAAGCGTTATGGCAGGATATTTTTTTGTATGCAATAATTCATTAAGAAATTTTTCTTTGCATTATGAAGTTCTTTGAATGCAATGAAGTATACTAATTATCATTGATTAGAGTTTTTTTAAACAACTTTTCGCACATTTACAAATGTTTAGGTTTGTATAATTTATTGTTCGCATATATCAACACTTTTGCATGAATTTCTTTCTAAAATAGATTTAAGCTATTTTTCAAGGTAATCTTTCGTAAAATATCTTATGAAATCGGTTCATATTTTTAAAAACACGGATAACTCTGACACTGCACACATACAATTTTGTTTCTAGTAGATTGGCAGAGATTTAGGTATACTTTTTTTTCAATTCCAAATATTTCATCAAAAAGATTTAAATAAATAATAAAATTTACAATAAAATTTATATAATATTATAATAATCATTAAAAAAACAATAAAAATATATATTAATAAAAATTTAATCATTTGACATCGTTGTAAAGTTATTTAAAACACAGCATAATAAGTTACTATTTTTAAGCGTTTTTCTGACATGGAGAGCACGTGACTATGTCGAACGTTTTGAAATGCGTTCCATTGTTCTCTTTTCTTCTAACATTAAATTTATAATTTGATAGTGTAGTTCGAAAGAATTCTATTGTCTCGTCTAATACTTTTCTAACACTGTGATTGATACATCATTTTAATGAATCCTAAAGAGTGTTTATTTAATTTTTAAGAAATTATTTGTTTCTTTTTCTCTTTCACAGGGCTCCTTCGAAAGAAAAGAAGATTTCTTTAATCAATTTTTGATGCGGAAAACTATATCTGAAAAATTATTGTATTCTTTATCGATTATTATGGATCTGTGGATATTCTTTCGTAGAAATGCGTGTAAAAGTAAAATTCATAATAAAGTAGTTATGTTTAAAAAGTTTTTATTACTCTCTACGTAAAATAATGTGACGTTAAAAATCGGGGTTTTTTTTTAATATAATTGATAACTTTTACAAATATAAATAATTTGATTGGGAAACATGTTATTTTCTTCCTTCATATTGAAATAGGAAGTTAACATTGAGACAGAAAAAGCAAAATAATACATTAACCGTTTAATGATTTTCAAAACCTTAGACATTCTAATTGTATTAGGCGGAAGTAGAGAAACAATTAATCTAATTATCTTACGGATGATTTGATCAACTGAAAAAACTTACATCTTCAATGTAATAAAATCGATTTCTGATTGAGTGGCAGGAAAACATAAGTACTTCACAAACCTTTCTCTCAGCCAATTTATTCATATATTTTATTCACTTTATTCCACTTTATTCACATACTTTAATCCTGTTATCGGTAGAACATGAAAGCTTTTTTTTACAAGAAATTTCGAAATAATTTCTTTTTGTTACATGTTTTATGTTAATTTGATATGTAAATTCCTGCCAAAAACGTTGTAAAGTTTCAGTGGTAATGGATTATACAGCTACAAAAATCAGTTGTTTTAGTTCACACATATTTTTGGGTGATTTGGCACAAACGCTTTATCTCTTACAAACCGCCAAAGGTAGAAATCGCATAGGGCCGTATCAATTGACTTAGGTGACCAGGTGTGTAATATCGAGTCATCTGGTCCACTGCGACCTATCTAACTGCGAGGTAGGTGTGTGAAAGTTTCTAAAACAGCTTTAGCTTCACGAAGAATACACGGTGACCAACTAATTGTTCGCAATATAAGACATCCATGTGTTTCTTTTTTATTCATATATTGCTTATCATTTTGTGCGGTTTAATTTTGAAAGTACAGAATTTTGAAATTGGATGATTCCGTTTGAATAATTCTGTAAACCGAAAACATTTTTTGTTTGCATTGGCTTACTTAGTAACACGTATCAGTTCATAACTTAGAGATGAAATGCGTTTATTGAAAAAGCAGAATGGGACAACCACGATTCTACTTCTACACCTGCATAATGTAAAAAATGTTGACAGCGCTTAAATCTACGTAATGATCTCACGACTGTGTTTTCTGAGTGTAATGGGGAAAATCCTGTGAGGACAAGAAAGTGACAAGATTCGGATATCGCGTTTAGGGTTCGTGGTTCACGGGGCGACATCTATCGATGGCTTGGATAACTAGAGCGTACTGAAACACAAATTTGCAAAATGTTAGACTTTCAAATATTTTAATTCATATACATTACAGCAATTAAAAATTTACATCACAGTTAGTTACAAAATTGTCTTTTTGTTGATAAATATATTATTCATTTACAAAATTAAAAATTAGCACTACCTTCATGTGCAAATGAAAAAAGTATTTCTTTTAATTCCTTTTTTATTATTTTCCTTTTATTTCAATAAACCTTTTATTTTCTTTTGCACTTGCGGCAACTGATTCGAAACAAAATTCACTTGTTGAATGTGATCGCTGTTTTTGAAAGGGGAGTTCGTCAAAAATACGTGAGCAGGACAAAGGAATTTTGGCGGTAAAATGGTTATTCCAACTCGGAAGATAACGTGAGTCAAAAATCTGAAGTTCTTCTATAATTAATAACTTTCACAAGTACATATATGATTGATATGATAATTAATTCTTATTGAAAAGGTAAGTTATATTAATAAAAAAAAAGATGCAATTCAAATCTTAAACATTTTCATGATTTTTGAAACCCTAGACATTCGAATTGTTTTACGAGTAGAAGGGAAACGATCAATCTAATTGTTGTACGAATAATAGAATCAATTAAAATTTACATCAATCGTGTTTTAGTATGTGATTTCCAAATGAGAGAAAGAAAATTATAAATACTTCGCCAGAAGATTATTTTTATCGAAAAATATTACTTCACTCTCTCATAATCTGTTTCTGTTATCGGCTGCAATCTCTGTTAAAGGTAAGTTGCTGCTTTCAATTTCTGTGAATTATAAGAATATTTACCAATTTCTCTGAAATATATACAAATAATTTATACTTTTTAAATATAAGCCTTCCCAAAATATTCAACTTCTTATAACCCTTTCGGGACGACACGCTTTGGCGTAGGACGTTCTGGGAAAGGAGAACAATCGAAGGGAACTGTCGCACGGGCCGGGGTTTTTTACGTCGCTCAGCCTAAATTTAAAAGAAGAAAAAAATTACACACAAAAAAAGTTTTCGTCCTAATGTTATAATTTTTGATAAAATTTTATATTACTGATTAAGCTGTTATATATTTTAAAATTAGCATTTTTAATAATCTTTTTCCTTTAATTTACGGAAAAATATATTTAAAAAAAATGCTGACTTAGAGAAATAGTTTTCAGAAGCTCTATTGAAATTATTCCAAAGTTTTGCTGACAAAAACATCAGTAGACTTAAAAATTAATAAAAAATATACAAGAAAGACTATTTACAAGAAGTAACAAAAACTTAATGTGAAGACCGAGTGTGGTAATTCTCGAAGCGCGGAGAAACACACAGTCCTGTTTTATCCGTCTCTGACAAAATGTACGCATCAGAATCACTACAAATATTCCTCTCGAACATTTTAGAAAATTAATCACATTCTTATCATTAATTGGCTCGTCGACCCAGTGAGTATATTCTTCTGATAAACAACGCTTTTTCGCAGTTATAAGCAGGTGTCAAGTCTTTCCGAAATAAAAAGGGAAGTAAAAGAAATACATCCAAACGCAACGCAAAGACTAACAGTACTGACGGTACAGCTTTAAAAAAAGAAATAAAAAATACAAAGCAAATACCAATAAAAAACATTTGGTGACAAACAGAAACACACATGTATATCACATGGAATTTGAAATAGCCGAGTTCAGTTTGTTTACATTACGCTTTCCTTCCTCCCCCGCAACAGCAGGTGAGCAAAATACTGAATTAAGACAGACTGTGATCAAACTGAAGGTCAAGATCTTAAAACTACTAATCAGTTCAAAAGTAATGGACACAGAGTGGTAAAGTGGTAACTAGATATATTTTTAGAAAACGTTCCATCGTAGAATGCGAATACGCATTGTTCGGCCCCTGAGCTTATATTCTCCAGTGTTGGATATTTGGTACGTTCGGCCGTGAGCGACGCTCACTAGTGATGCGTATATGGTACGTTCGTCCCGAAAGTATAATGGTTATGTTTATTTACCTCTTAATAACTTGAAAAGAATACAAATGAAAGGAAAACATTCAAACATTTTTAGAGTCTTTCAAAGAGATTATTATCGTTATAAGTAAATAATTACTACATCGCTTTTATCAAAATATATGTTACAACAAACATGAATGAACTGTCTTCAAAAAAAACGAAGCGTCTTTCGAAATGCCATTCATGATGTTGAGAATAAAGACACATTTTATTTTTTAATGGCAACGAGAGATGCATTTTTCTTAAGATTTATTTAATTGAATAAACAATAATTTGTTATAATTGCAATATCTGATTAAAACATTGTTGTCTACTTTAATATCTTATCGTTTACTCTTTTATTTTAATATTTAATTGGATAATTTGATTCATGCTACATAATTATTTCATTTTGTTGGCAATAGTTGACATTGTTTTAGTATTTCATAAGCTCGTATGTTTTGATTGGGATTACAAAACGGAGATGTAATTAACAATAAAGTGAGATTTACGGCAATAGTCAATTTATTCTAAAAAATTGGAAACTAATCATTCAAAGCAGAATTAGATTTTACGGGTTATAGTATTATCATATTGATAGCTAACAGAACGCTTTTTAGAATTCAACAAAAATAAATAAAAATTGGTTTCCCTGGTGGGTAGTCACTAAAAATATATTTAAAGAACTTGTATGTTTCAGTGCATTGCATCCACTTATTTCTAGTTTAAATTCTATTTGGACTAAGTCCATTGTAACTTTTAATCGCATTCTGAATTAGCATAAACTTTATCCAATAAATTTCTTAACCGGGCAGTAGGAGAGTAAACATTCCTAATATCATTAAGAGAGTTGGCTCAAATGGACCTGTAAGATACTTAGGATAACATAAAACACTCTAGAACTATGTAACTATTATTATTATTAAGTAAAATGCGTCCTTAAATATCTAATTTAATATAAATCATATGCAGAAAATTTATTATTTTTCAATGAAAATTGTATGAGACAAATGAATGATGCTCGAAAAATGTGAAAACGCAATGAATTCATAAGAGATGGCTGTTTGCTAGAAGACATGTTATTTGCGTACCGCTCAGTTCTGAGAACAGTGGAGTCCGCTTAAAATAGTGCAGAGATCATAGAGATTGGAGCATGGATCAATGGGTGACTTTTCTTTTCAATGAAGAGTCCTGATTTAGCCTTACTAGTGATTTTCGCCGTACTTTCATTTGGAAAGAACCAGAAACCAGCTTTCCGCCCTCCAATGTCCAAGAAATCGACCATTGCTGCTGTGGAGGATTGAAGGTCTGGAGAGGCATCATGTTGGATGGTCGCACACAATCTCCATGTCTTTGAAAGAGGCACTGTGGCTGTAAAAATGTATAAAGATGAGATCTTGGAGCCTTATGTTCGCCTTTTCATGGTTGTAGTTGGACCTGATTCCATCTTAATGGGTGACAACCCGAAAACCACATAAAGCATATCTGGTCGACTCATTTCTGGAAAGTAGGATGTTCACCGGATGGATTGGCCAGCCGGATCTTTAGTCTGCAGTCCTTTAGAGCATGCCTGGGACACTATGGGAAGGGCATTTGCAATTCGTAACCTCCCTCCGAGAACCGTCCAAGACCCGAAAACAGCGTTGCTGAGCGAGTGGGACCAATTGCCACAGGAACTCATAAACTCCCTTACTTCCAGCATAAAATATTTCCAGCAGGAACTATAAACCCCTTTTTTCTCTATTCTGTAACTGCTATTTCATACCTTGCGACCCCGATGAATGTTACACATGATAAGGTTGTTTGGGATGGGAATCAAATCCATCCAGGAGGATAACAACAAATGAAGCTTTATTTAAAAATCTTCAGAATGACATTTGGGTATCAGAGCGTAGACAATAACAGCTCAAGCAGAGGCACAATACTTTTACTGGCAAGTGATACAACTACAGGAACAATAGAAGTAATTTCAAGGACAGTCACAATTATATCATCAATGGGCAGCTCAGCTGTTTACTAGTTCCCTCTATGGATGAATCTCCCCATTAATATTTTGCAATGCTAAGGCAAGTTTCGACAGTTTCAGGAAAACACAGGCCTCTCCAAAAATTCACTTGGATAAGCAGAAATCAATTCCACAGCAAATCAAATGCTGACTACTTCCAATCGATCAACAAAAGGGGACTTCAAAGACGGACTCACCCTTACTGAGGCTTTCGGCGTATTTATACTTGTTCTGGCATGAAGTCACACTAAAAATTCATGAAAATTCATGATCTTTCCTTCTCTTCGATTTCCCCCTCGGTTCCAGAACTTTCGCAAACTTTCCATTCATCGCTAAGGTCGCCAAACTGTTCGCCAAATTTAAGGGATCATTGCTTAAACGTCTCTTAAATGACTGATGAATTCTGTGTAAATGCTCTTTTTCCTTCATAAGAGAATCTTTGCAAGGAAGCGTAATCTCATGTGCGTTACAATATGTCCAGACCGAAAAATTTCATCGCTATGAGGATCAGTCGGGGCTTAGTTTTAAGTGTTTTGAAAAATAAACGAAATAATTGAACAATTATGTTTATAAGATAGAACTGTTATTGTTATGTTTTGGTTATCAAATTTATTATATAAATTACATTAATAATATATATAGTTGAAATAAAATAAATCCTACTTTTTCATTTGATCGTTTAATTTCCATTATTTCACCGAATACAACAATCAAGTGCGTGCCAGAGGCGATATACACCGTGACGTAAACATGTGAAATGTATATGCCTCATGCTTCCAAGTGATTTAATTTGAGTAAAACTACGAATAGAGAGGAAACATTTCTTGCAACGCACATCAAAATGGGACAGATGGGTTTCCTAACCGAAATCGCAGTCAGGACTGTACTTTTCGACTGTGCATAGAAGCAGCAAGAGGAAAAAACAAAGTAAATATGAAAATAACTGAAAGCTGAATGATTAAATTTTCATTACTCTCTAGCTAAGATGCTTCTCTTGGGGAATGGACCAGAGTCCTTTTTCAATTCTCCGCTGTTTGTATTAAACTTTTTTAATTGATTAATTTCAGCCATGAGGTCCCTTTTTGGATGTGTCCTGATACTGGCATTGATGACGGCGGTTTGTAGTGGTGAGTCTACCACCATGACGAGTTCAACTTTACCTACAGGAACGGAAAGCGCCCTTCAGAATAGCAGTGACGCAGTCTCCTCCGGAGGGAGTGGAAGAGAAAAAAGGGAGGCCACGAGACCTGTACCTATGCCTTTCCGTTTTGGTAAGATTCTACTAACACTGCAAATTGATATTTGTAAGGCATTCCTACACCAGAGGGCGACACCTGTCAGACCATTGATATGTTCTATAACTCATTGCAGTGGATTACTTCCTGCTATCAGATGCAGGATGTTGTCCATCGAAGTTGGAAGCACTCTGTATCAGTGGTCTGAAAGTAGTTATACTGAGTGTTTCGAATCTCGTGGGCAAAGATTTCAGTGGTGATAGAAAACATGTAAATAAGCGATTTTCTCCATAGAATGTATTGGTTGTGAGCAAGCAGTGAACTGTGTCTGATGGCGTTGCAATATGATGTACAGTAATCGGGAAACGGCTGTATGATGAAATTGCAGGAAGGATATTGTTTGTTGAAATGTTTTCCATCAACTCTTAAATTTTTGCCTATGAGTTTCGACACATCCTGTATATGCTTCAAACTCCTGTAGTCGAAATTTGTTTATAAATATTTTAAACATACCATAATTTATACCTTAATTAAACATCTGTATATAAAATTCGTCTCTTTATTTGGATCCTATCCTCCTAGACAATAAGAACGTGAACCATTCACCCAGTTTCCTACAAAATTCTACAATGGAGGGCTCTGAAATTAAGAGGAATATGTCTCAAAATTTTATTTTTTTTGTTACATATTTTGGCAAAACTTCGCATAAATGAAAAAAAAAATGCATAACTTTCTTAAACTGGTAATCTCTAGGAAAAGGATTAAACGTTTAGTTCGTCTTTTATGAAGTGCATGGGTGCATTCGTTAAAAAATTAAACGCTCATATATCCGCATAATGTTAAAAAAGACAAATTTATGGAATATTTGTAACAAATTTATTGCACAATGGACGCTCAAGACATTTTTGTTTCGAAACACCCTATGCAAATATAGCTCCTAATTATCAATGGTTCATCACCCTCAGGAGAGTTGCTGCAATAGGGTTGTGGACATGGGTGCAGTATTGCAGCCAGCGTTTCGTCGAATCCTGGGCTCGAGCTCTGATGCCACTAAAGAGGCGCTGTGTAGCAGGGCTGATGCAAGTTGAATCCGTTGAGGCTTCATGTCCTCCCATTGGCTTAGTGTAGAAGTTTGTAGACGGAGGTGCCTGCTCAGGTATCGTTTTTGGAACTTGGCCAAATTTCAAAATGAGGAGGTCCTTCGCGAAAGACAGTCTTTTGGAGCAATCAATGCCCCCGAGCCATCGGTTGGCGAAGGCTCAGTCCAGTCACACGTTTAAGTTCCGTTACTAACATAACATTTACTGAAGCTATCGCATGATTATAAATCATTCAGTATATTAAATCTTTTTAATTTAACAAACTGTTTGTTTCTCAACATTAAATCTTTCCCAGCGATTTTGTGAGACGTTATTTCATTCTAGTTTTACGCAGTGGAATAGAATGAATTATCTAAATTTTTTCGACAACTTATTCGGGAAAAACTAAAGGTGCACGCCATAAATTTGAATGTCTTATTTGTCTTTCTTAAATGAGCGCATTTGTTATTTATTTTGTTTAATGTACCAAAAGTATGATTTCGGATGGTTTGTTTATATCAAAGTCTGTATTACCATTACCCGAAAAGAAACCTTTCTTCAACTTCGTGAGTTTAGGAAAATATTTTTAAAGAAAAGTATTTCTAAGAGCCTGGTGACCACGGTAGCCCAGCGGTTACGATCACGAGGTTGTGAGTTCGAGCCTTGATGCCACTAAAGACCTGCCGAGTAACCAGGGTTGATGCACGTTGAATCTGCCGTGACTCAAACGTCCCTCCCCCTTCCTTTTGGTATGCCTTGGAGGGGAAAAATACAAGCTAAGTTGTCGTCTTCGTCTATAGATCGAGGTTCAAAATTACGAGGTCCTTCTCCAATAGCTCTCATGCTGCTTCTAGTGCGACGTTAATAAATCCCGTTAAGCAAGAGTTGGTTTCATTAACGTCGCACTAGAAGCAACACAAGTGCTATTGGTGACGCATCTTGTAATTTTAATCCTCAGTCAAGTGACAAAGGCGACACCTGAACTAGTACCCTCCGTCTCCTAACTTCCACGCCTCGCCAAGATAACCAATCAATTGAAAGCTCCTGACGTATTTATTTATTTGGAGCGCAAATCATGTTTCCTTTCTTGCCTAAATTGCTGTTTGTAATGTGTGACTCAAAATATAGTGTTTTTTGTAACAGTGGGAATGTAGGAACAAAATGTTTTACTCATTTTTGAACCCATTCATAATTATTTCTTGTATCATTTCTTGACGTACATCATCGCAAATGAGACGATATATATCGTTAGTACGCGAGGCAAGTACAAAGTGACATATAGACAAGCTATTATACGTCTATTTGTAATAATGTATTTTCAATAACATAAACCTTTTGGCTGGGAGTTATCCTCATCAATGAAAATAATTCGTTGAAGACGGAGTAAAAGTGTCGAGTTTCGTTTTTAGTTCTAGCTGTAATTAAGAGATAGGAGCACGAACATTTTCGTATAGTGTTTAAAAAATTTTGAAAACTCGGTCGATTTATAAACTTTACCAGTTTTCGTTTTCTTAAATCCCAAAGAAATTTGTTTTAAAATTTAGTGCATTCATTTCAAAAAATTAGTGACTTATTAAAACTTCATATCATTTAAACATTTTTGAATTATACAAATTTTGCTCAAATTTGAGTTACAGTAAAATTTGTTGATATATATACTATGTTTAACTAGGATGCATAACAAACTTTGCAAATTTTCTATTTTTTGTTCTCACAAATCCCGAAATCATTTACTTTTTGAATTCTTTGTATTTATTACAAATATTCGAAATTGCATTTATTTTTAGCATTAGTTTGTATTTATTATCCTTAACATTTTTGTATTTTTGAGTTTTAAAAGTACTGCTTACATTTTAGTTAGATTAAAATTTCAGAGATGGCAGCACAAGCATTTGTTAATATTAAAAATTGTTAACAAAGCCATTTTAAAAACTTTATGTTTTTTTTTTAAACTTGGAAAGTTTGCTTCTTCATTTTGAATTATATTTTTTCAAAAATTAAAACGCTCATTAAAAGTTTTAAGACTAAGAATTATTCGCATGTTTGAACTTCATAAAAGCTACCTTCATGGAGTTACACCCATTATCAAAAGTCTGGAATTTCCTAATAAGTAATGTTCAAGTAAACATCGTATGCTTCAATCCATATTTCAAAATGAAACCTTCTGTGGAAATAAATGCAAGTTGTTGCACGTTAAATGGAATTCGGACCTCAATATCTGGAAATAGAATTTCTTACAGCGTGTTATAAATAGAAGTTAGGATATTCAGATACTGGAATTTAGGTGTCATCCACTCCCTTGACCGTAATGCAGAATGAAATAGTTCATCACCATTAGCTCTTGATTTGCTTAGATAGAAACGTTATTTCGTATCAAACGAAACTCAGGGATGTCGTCTGATTATGATATTTAAATTATAGATGGATCAAATGCTTGCTCAAAACTAGAGTAAACGGATGTTATAGAAATTAATGCATGTAACTACTACACTAAATAAATTATTGACACGAAACAAAAAAAAAATTATATATCTACTTTATTTTCTTCAAAAGAAATTAAATTTAATTTTTTGTACCTTTTAATTTCCGATTTGAATGCAATTCTTCCAGTGTTACTCGTATTAAATATATTCCCCGAACAAATTCATTAATTGAACAGTAATCAAAAGCTCTATTTATAGAAAATATTTTTTAGTCTAACTGTCGTTCTCTTTTTTAGGTTAAAGAAGGAAAAAAAGACCAGTTCAGGAATACTTTAATAGGAGAGTCCTGCTTCCTAGAACGTATTTAATTTTCGTATTGCATTTCCTTGCTTTCTGATTTAGATTCTCCGTTATAGGAAACAGTTTTATGCGAGAAAGAAAAAAAGAGTAAATATCTGTAGAAAAACTACTTTCTGTTAATTATCTTAAAATAAAGGTACATTGTTTCCTTTTGATTTAATTTTTTGAATTTTTTGACCATTTATTAAAAAAAAAAAAAAAAAAAAAAAAAAAAAAAAAAAAAAACGTAGAATGAATGTAGTTTCAAAGACACCCATATTATGAATATGAAAGTGGGTATTATGTTTTTTGTAAGAAATCCTAGAGCATGGCACATTTCCCATCCCAAGCAATTAACACCTTAACGTTTCCCGCCTTCGCTTTTTTTGAAGCAGATTCATTAAAAGCAACTCACTTGGTTCCCGGAGTATACAGATGAATCCAAGTCTGGGACGATGGGTAACAACTTGAAGCAAAATATCGAAACCTAGTTGAAGCCCAATAATCAGTTTCTTCAAATGACTGTCCAATCAAAACTAACTAATGAACCAATGTCAAATTTGTTTCGTCTTTATTTAACAGATGACAACACAAAATGGTAACAACACTTGCCTTAACAATATAATTTGTTGACAATAGCAAGTACATTTTAAACCTCTCCCGTATGAATTTGTTACATTACAACATTTATACATTTAACATATTTCGAACATGGGTTCAAGCAGTAACAAAAATATAATTAGAAACTTACGATGAAAAATATAATTAGAAATTAACGCATGCTTCGAGAAATTTTTTTAACTTAAACTACATAGATGTAAATATTAATAATTATGTTGATAGTTTTTCGTCACTTGTTGATAATTAACATGTTTGCTTACTACAATAATGATCAAAAATCGTCGCTTTTCCCACATTCGCCAAACTTATACCCTATGAAGATTTTCGTCCGGTAAAGTCGTTTCGAGTTGATAAATTGATTTACGAAATATTTTGTGATATAGACTTTTTATCATGAAAATATATTCTCTTTTCCTTCTGTTCTGCCGATTCTACTTTAGTTTTATGGCTCTTTTTTCTGCACAGTTTTTATAACTCTAGTGACCTATCAAAGCGTAGTTTGAGCACATATTCTGGACATATAAGTGCTTATTCAATTGGCTAAGATGCACAAAGAGGCCTTATAAACAAACCGAAATACAACAACACAATTCATGCATCTTCTTAACACAAGAGGTTGGGTAGGCGCGAAATATGCTCGTGCAACTTTGAAGTGGGGTTGTGGCAAACTGATCGACTATCCTGAGTCTTTTAAGGTGAATCAGCCGTGAAAAAAAAAATAAAGCTAATTTTTCTATTGTATCCCATTTTAGCTCACGACATCCGAAGGAATGCATAACGACCAAAAACTCCCCACATGTGCACTGAATTGGCAATTCAAATAATAACGAAACTCTATTTTACAACGGCCCTCAAGTTTGAAAACAACGCTTTTGGCATGATTTCGCACGGCCATTTTTGTTTTCTATCTCCAAGTTGTGAGCTAAAATATGATTTTACCATTTTTTCCTGAACCATATTATTTTTAAACTGTATAAATATGTTAGGTGTAACGGATATACGATGAAAATTATCATATCGCATGAAAACTTAACAACTAAAACATGGCCATGTGTGTACAAATCTAGAACGACATTTATGCAAAAATGATTGCTAAAATGAATATTTTAAAAATATTTAAACAAGAATTACTATTAAGACAAATTAATATAAAGCATTCAACAAAACTTAGAAATTCAATTATAAATTTTAATTTCTTTGTTTCAAAATGAAACCCTTAGTAAAAATGTAGAAATGCCCAATTTTATTGCTATAAGTATACATGAAAAAAACCTGTAATCTGATTAAAAACATTCCCACTTACGCATGAGAACATATATAAAACAATAACCACTTAATAGATCAATTTTTATACGCATGGGATCCGAAATAGCAATTTTTTAAAATTAAATTTTGAAGGTTATTATTGCAAAATGTTTCTTTTGCGCATTGTACAATTTGGAATTTTGCACCAGATGTATTCGTGAAAAGAAAACGTAGAAGAGTGGACTTTGGGCTTTTCAAATGTATTTCGACAAGCGAGAAATTGTTTAATTCGAGGACGAAAAAATCAAACAATTCGAAGGGATTCCGGAGTGCCCTGTTAGCCCTCGGATTATTCAGAACTTCAGCTGGTGTTTTGCCAGAACAAGACTCGAGATAAACTATTAAATGATTAAATAGGACATTTTTTAAGCAAACATTTTGCTTTTCAAAGTTTCTGTTCTAAGACTAAATTTACTTCTTATTTGTGGTGCTTCTTTTGTCCTTCATCTTGAAACCGTGAAGTATTCGGAGCTGGCTAGTTGTTGTTTTTTTTTGGAGGATCGAATGCTTCCAAAGTTTTTAATTTAGAAAAAAAGCAGTAAAAGCCTTCATGAATTTGGCAAATTCGAGGAATCGACGTTTTTCATTTCTTTTTGGAGTTGCTGCAATATATACGCCCAAATTGGCATCATTTTGGGTTCTGGCGATCGACCGTTTTATATCAGTTTTCAAGCATGTCAATTGCTTCGTCAGGCCTAAATACCACTTACATAAAACTCGCAAAAAATAACTGAATTGTCTGGTCGTATACTATATTTTGATATATTTTTTTTATCTTTGCATCTGTGTCTTCTAAATTGTCCATCGGGGTTTTCATTATTGTTCTGCTGTTCTAATTATATGTTTGTAGCAATTCATTTAGCGTATGCATTTTCGATTTCGCTCTTTTATTATTTAATTTGGCGTTAGTTGATTGAGAACTTTTTCCAGCTCGATAAATGTATTTTCAATTTTTCCCGTACACGGAGAAAAAAGAAATACTCAAAAATGAATACCTAGACGTACTCATTTTGAAATGAGTATGTTTGTATCAGATTTGAGTGTATACCTTTATCGAATGTGAACATTACAAGTATTCAAAACCAAAAAAAAAAAAAAAAAAAATGGGAAATCAGCATTCTCAAAAAATTATTACAGATATAAGGACTATAAAAGTTCCTTTTATATACTGACTACGTATTTTACAAAGTGGGTTTCAAAAACAAATATGGTTTGCTTTAATATTTCGAACTATATTTCGTATTTACCACGCTACACGCGGTAGAATACAGGAATATTAAAATGAGTATGTACGCATACTCATTTTCGCGTCTGTGTTTGTTTACATTTTTTTTCCCAGTGACTCGCTCACAACTACAGAAAGATTCTTTTAAATAAGATATAAAAATGTTGTTGAAATGTTATTGATCATGATTTTCTGATTTATGATTTGAAAATGATTTTCTGTGAGTAGTTATTTGTGCTTTGCAGTTGTTTTTTTGTCTGTATTCATATTACATCGTAATCGTAGCTTAGTGATTTCTTACTTTAATTTGCATTAAAATTATTTTCGGTAAAATCGAACTTTGATGGATCCCCTTGGCGATTTTTTTGAGATGGCGCCAAAGCGGGTGTTTCAAACTCGGAGCTTCCGAAAGAGAGAAAAAAAGATTGCGTCGTGCCTGGAAGGCAAATGAAGTACCAGAATGACACCAAGGCGGGTATTTCAAATGAGAAGCAAGAAAAGATGACGTTGACGTCGAATCCCCTTTTACAGATTTTATAGGGTTACCATAAACAAACCTGCATGGTAACCACATTAGCGATTTATCGCCAAAAGAAAGTTAAAGTTCGCCAGGCCCCCTCCAACTTCTATTCAACCGAATTGAATCGGAAGTTTTGTAACAAAAACTTCATAAAGTGTAAAATAATATATAAGATGAAGAAAATGATACTTGCAAATAAAGGAGCGCTTATTTATTTCCCTGAAAATTTTTTAATTGATATATATTTTTCTGTTTAAAATTCATTTTCGATACAACAACAGTATCGGAAAATAAATTCAAAACATACTCACTGGATTGTTTGATTCTCATATTTGATGCAGTAACAGATTCACAAATAAATACATGACATTCATTTTTCTATTCCACACTCATAATTGATACAAGATTATATTCAGAAATGAGTATGTGAAGTTTCCATTTTGAGTACGTACAAAAATGAGTATGTGCGAGACTCAAATATGAGTATGTTGGGATAGGAACTATTTTGAGTAAGTGACGTATTCAAAAGTGAGTACGTGAAGTTGCCATTCTGAGTATGTGCTTGTTACTAAAAATGAGTATGTGCGAATCTCAAATTTGAATACGTTGGGATCGGAGCCATTTTGAGTATGTGAAGTATTCAAAAGTGAGCACTTTCTACTCGATTTTGCATACCCGTTTTTCGCAGTGTAAGTGATCTTCATCTCTTTGGATAAATTTTCCCGAATTAGTTGGTTTAAAGTGATTAATCAAAATTATAAGATCTGACTGAAACCGTTTCCTCTATTATGGATAAGAGAAGCCTTTTAGTGTTCTCTTCCATTTTGAATTATTAGTTCACTTAGCCGTCTTGTTGCGTCGTAGAAATTATTTTATTCTTCTGTGAGTTTCCTATATAAATTATTTATTGGATTTGGTAAGTTTTTTTCAAAAATTGTTTTGTTTTCCTGTTCAAGAAATAATCATCTTCATACCCTTGGAATTGCTTATTGGACTTCAGTTATTTAAGTTGATTGTCCAAAGCTAACAGAATTGGAATGAATCGGTTCTGCTATTATAAATTTGAGAGAACTTGCATTCTGTTTTTCTGTTGTTGAATTTCATATTGTTTAGCAAAAGGGATTTCATGTACAGAATATTCTGTTTTCTTTCTTCGTTTCGTGCTATTTTTCTCTAGGGCTCTTTAAAAATTACGTAAATTGCGTCCAAGACCCTAAGAACTGAAAGATTTTTCTTTCACATATTCTAAGATTCAGATTTTTTTTCCTTTGGGTTTCATTTGTTCAGTTGTCTTAATCTGGTGTTAGTCGACTTTTTTGCTTTCCCTCTTAAGTTTTCTTCTCTTAGTGTGTCCATTACAAGATTTCATAGACTTACAAAAATGTCCAAGATAATAAGAATTGGAAAAAGAAAAGTTTCTCTTCAAGCATGTTCCAAACAGAATTCTGATGGTGAAATAAAGACCAACGAGCCATAACTTTTCACAGTTGTTTTGTCTTTTGATTTTTAATTCCTGATGGAACAGTTTTTAAAATTCAAAATAATATATTCAAGTAAGAAAAAAGACGAAACATTTTTCTGAAAATCGGATGATTTCTACTGGTTAAAAATAAGAACAAATTTTTTTTTATTTAACAGAGTTCACAAATACAAATAACATTCTAATTTCATACTATTATATTCAGGCAAACAATGATTCGTTTTCAATAATATTTATAGAGTAACAATGACTTTCGTTGTGTTTTTAAGCGGTAAAAATCTATTTCGGCACATTTATGGTAACTTCCAATCATTCTTGCTTTGTGTTTCCATTTTTGTCGCTTTGATGAATAATTGTTATAATGAAACAAAACGAAATTTCGATGCGACATGTACCGTAATCTGGATTTTAATAAAAAAAAAAATCCTATAAACTGATACCAGAAATATATGCAATGTGGTTTAGGTGTAACTTTAAAAATTTTCGGTTAAATTATTGAAATTTATTCCTTTCAATAAAACGGAATTGTTTTCGTGCATTCACAGAGCGTTTTAAGGGTTGAATTCATAAAAAATTTATATCTGAAAATTATCTATTTCTATTTAAGTTATTTAACATGGACGTATTAAAACGGTATTCACTCTTGGAGCACACTTTATATTTACTTCTACACGAAGCAAAACGAAATACTCAAAAAGGAATTCCCATATGTACTAATTTTGAAATGATTATCCTTGTATCAGATTTGAACATACATCTTTATCGAATGTAAACATCACATGTATTCAAAACGAAAAAAAAAAAAAAAAAAATCCCGGAAATTAACAATCTCAAAAAATTATTACCGGTATAAAGACTACAAAAGTTCCTTATAAATAGTAGCTAAGTATTTTAAAATTGAAGCTCAAAAACAAATATGGTTTGCTAAAATATTTCGAACTCTATTTCGCATTTACCACGGTACACGCGAAAAAACACATGAATATTAAAATGAGTACGTACTACGATTCATTTGTGGGTATAATTCAGTGTTCCTTTACATTTTTTTTGTTATTCATATACCTTCAGAAAGATTCTAATGTATTTTAAGAATTGTTATTGATCAGTTTGAAAATGATTTAAAGTGAGTAATTATTTGTTTTACAGACTATCCATAATATTTCAGAGTTATCGTATCTTTAGTGACTTCTTGATTGTAATTTGCATAGATCAGTGTTGAAAATTATTTTCATACATGTAAATATTTATGTATGACGCTTATATCTTATAGAATAACATTAGAGTACTTAGAAAGCAGTGTTGCGTAATTTCGAGTTTTGAACCCTTTTGCTACACTTTTTTTTATCGATGACTGTACAGCGATGATGCTCGACACAATTTCCATTTTCTTTTCACTTCATAAGTGTGCAATGTAACTCAAACTGTGTCTTTTTTTAATTGATAGAGAAATTATAATATATTTGTATCTTGTTTTAAGATATATATTTGTGTTTAAGTTGTTAAGGTTTTACCATTTTCGAAGAAGTGTTATATATCAGTTTTTCATTCCAATAATACTGTGTGGCAATCATAAAGTTAGAAGTTACACATATAGAATAAAATTTTGACTAAAATAGCTTTTATTCCTGATTATTTTTTAATGAATTGAAGTAAAAATCAGATACTTTATGACAGAAGTAAGATATTTATTTCAGAATAAATATTTATTAAACAACTTGGTTTTAATTTAAACACGAATTCTTCTCGTGCGACGTTAATAAAAAACTAAACTAAACTTGAAACCAAAAGCACCCCGCACTCAAATATTCAATTTACATTCTCCATTTTCTTTCTGAGTTGGGGTTATTTGTGACTAATAGCTGATATTATTAATTCAGCTACCCAACCAAAAGAAAAGGTAACGAGTCGTTGAGGTCTGGTCGGTACGAGCGTCGACCGTCTGATCGGATTATCGTGAGTTCGACTCCCGCTCTGATAGAAGATCCACCTTCCACGCTAATGGCAACTGGTGCACGTTGCATGCTGTCGCAAAGTCCTCCAAGTTCCCAGACAAATAAATACCACTGGGAATACTGGATCAGGGTTGTCGCAGGACCCTGATCTGGATGTAAAATTCTGGGATATTTGCGATGGTTCTGTCATCTTTTGAGGCAAATATCGGATTTTTTCCTCTGGAGCTTAGGATCCTCGGATCTAATGAAGCCTCAAACCTCAGTCCTTGCCATAACTCATAATTTACGGTCATTGGACTTGCTGTGATGATATTGTCCAGCAAAGTGATATAAACAACAAGAAAAGATAAAATCCTTCTGTTTTGGAAAAGACATGGCCACTTTCATTTCATGCAAATTTTCCAAACAAGAAGATATCGAAGAAATGCTAAACATTCGAATAAAACGTCGAGCAAACGGATAACTCTCCCTTCTTTCAGCGGGCGACTAGCACTAAAAAAATTTCATATTTACTTAGAAAATATAAGTGCAGCGAGTCCTGTGTCTTATTGTTAATACCATCTTTAATATTTAAATTTATAAGTACAGAATTGTGTAAATGATGTGGGAGAATTGTGTAACAAGGTAACCTGTGATTTAATGCAACCTACGCCAACCCAGCAACCGAAGATACATAAAAATCTAATAAACATGCAAAATATTTTTTTATTTATTCCCTTTATTGAATCACAATAATAAAAATCAAAATAAAGGGAGACTTCTCATAGAAATTTCATTGGGAATAATTCCTAGATATGATTAAATTAAAACTGGGGCAATGTTAAATATTTTATCAAAATTCTTATATAAAAAATAAGTTCAAGAAATCAGTCTAGCATTAAAAGCCCTAGAACACATGTGGATAGTCAAAAAATATTCTTATGCAGGTTTAAAGAACGCTTTAGCAAATTTTTTTTATTAATATTATACGAATGAGGTAAATACTTTTTTCGTTTTCTTTTTATACCTGATTTAAAAAAAACTCATAATCTTAGAATTAGCTCATGAATTTTAAAAATAGTAGCAAAAATTAAATTTTGAGAGGTACAAATAATTGGAGGAAAAATTCAGTTTTTATTTCATTGGGATGCAGAAAACGATTACGATAGAAACTTGAATACTCGAAAAAAAAAAAAAAAATCAAAGAGCGCCTTGTCGGAAAATATCATTCGAGTTTGGAATTTTTTATCACCAAGTCAATCCTGTTAGAAGTGT
>BMAW01069373.1:0-57776 GCA_019974015.1 Nephila pilipes
TTCTTGCAGAAAATGGAAATATTTAGATCTTCATTGAATTAAAAAAATATTTAAAGGGGATAGTAGCCTTTGTTGCTCTTTTCTCATAAAATAAATTTAAAAAGAGAAACTGAAAGTAGGAACTGCTTGGTTCTTTCAAATTACGACAATTTGTTGGGAAACCTTATAATAAATATAACAGCTTTTGTTTTTCGATATACCTGAACATCAATCTTTCGAAACATAGTATTTCTTTTTTTTCCTACTGTCTGAGAAGAATTGTTCACTTTACTTTTACAAAATAATAATAAATTACCTAAAATAAACAATCATTGCAAAGTAAGTACTTTTATTGTACAGTAAGTTAGAATTATATTAAGGAGGTTACACATGTGCTATTTACTTACACATAATGGGGGAAAGAATCTGAATTGTAAATTTTTTACGAGTACGAGTTTCTAAACAGATATTTTCTGTGGCATTCTTGAATAAATAGAGATGAAAAATATTATATTTGTGATATGCGAGCAGCAGATTGTTTGCATTATCTCAAAATTTCAGATGTCATTAACGTATTTATTCCCAAAAGATATCCTGCGCATATTATATTTTCCATAAAATAATTGAAAAGATATCTCACTTGAAAAGCAATTCCGGCATTTCTACAAAAAAGAAACTCCATTTGTGTTTTCTTTTTTCGCAAGCCCTTTCTTTCTGTTGTTATTCAAATTTATGTTTACAATCACTCACAAAAAAAAAATATTTGGATTTTTGCTAGTAGTGCTGCTCAAGGGAAATTCGTTTAAAACGTCATTTTACTTATTCATAACAACACATATTTTTGTGAATTTTTTTTGAATTACCTTGAACTTAATGAATTTACCTTGAAATTAGTAGTTCAAACTATTTTATGTGACTTCAAAAGCTTGCCTTTTCGTACTAAAGAGAAGTCTTATATTTGAGAAATTTGTTGCAAAGCTTCCTCCAAAAAGCACATTTAAAGTCATATTTGCATATTCATACCAATGAAAGGCTTTATGTTTGTGAAATCTGTAATAAGGCATTTTCCCGCAAAAATTATTTACACAAGCATTTGCTTATTCATAGTGATGGATAGCCATAGGCTTGTGAAGTTTATAAGAAATGCTACTTGTTCGGAGATTGAAAGTGGACTGTATATTGGAAGTGATGACAATTACTTGTTATAATTGTTTGTTAAGATAAGTGAGTGAGGCTTGTTGCCTTGGACCTTGTTAGTCTCTAGCTCATACAAGAAATAACATCGAAAAACAATTTTCTTCCTTCACTGGCACACGCCAGGGTTGCTACAATTTGAAATGGGAACCAAGTGCTCTCGGCGGGAGTACGCCATCGACTGGTGGCGAGAGTGCCTGAACACTACTCAAGGAATGACTGTTTAACAGTTCATACCAATGAAAAGCCATACGTTTGTGAATTTTGTCACATGGCTTTTACTGCTTCTTCTTATTTAAAAAAGCACACACGTATTCACAATAGGGAAAAGCCTCACGTTTGTTAAATTTGTGCCAAATATTTCACACAAGCAGCACTCTTAAAATCACATTTACATATTCATAATGAAGGAAAGCGTTATGTTTGTAAAATCTATAAAAAGTCCTTTTTCTTCAGTAATAGTTTAAAGATGCATATGCGTATTCATTTCAATGAAAAGCCTTATGTCTGTGAAATCTGTAAGAAGGCCTTTTCCCAATGAAAACACATTTGCGTTTTCATACTAATGAACGTCCATATTGTTGCGAAAAAAGTAAGCAGACTTTTCTTACCAGTTGTAGTTTGAAAAAGTATTTACATATTTATGCTAAAGAAAAACTTTGTTTGTGAAATTTGTAAGAAATATTTCATAAAAGATAGTCATTTGAATAAGCATTTGTATGTTCATACCTAGGAAAAGCTTGTTGGTGAAATCTGTCACAAGGCCTTTTCTGAAAGTGGAAGCTAAAAGCTACATTTGTGAATTCATAATAATGAAAAACTTTATTTTTGCAAAATCTTTAAGGATTTTTCACATAATCCTGTTGTAATACGCTTATAATTTTACTTTGAATTCCCAGACACTCAAACAGGTTTGGAATGAACAAGTGAATAAACTCTCAAGATTTAAAATACAATTTGACGTAAACATCAAATAGGTGGCTTCAGAAAATATCCAGACAAACAACTATCTAAACAGATTTTACAAATATAAATGGCAGCTTCTATTTAAACACTTAATTTGAAATTCTTATGAACATTTCATTCATTGTCGAGACCTGAGATAGGACCTCCTTCTACAAATTGCCACTCCAAGCCAGTGGAAACACTTGGTGCCAAAACTTGCTTCAACTCCTCTATACGATGTGTGTTTAATAGCATCTGAAACCAATATCTATAACAAACACTTGAAAACAGTTAAGGCAAGGAAAGCTTCATTTTGTTACAAGTAATCATATTACAGTTTTAACGACGTCACGTGTTTATTGACTTGGACATTGAGTTCCGCAGGTGCCTTGAGCGCAGAGCACTCTTATAGGCCGAATCTGATAATTTGCTAAGTTCTTTTGAAAAAATGGAGGTTTAAACATGCTGTGGAAAGAGTTTCTATTGGATGAGATGCGGAGGTAGCTAGTTCCCATTTGGTAGCTAAAGATGGATGCTGAAGGATGATCGTGTTGCTCGCTGTGAAGATTTGGAGAGCGGTTTTATGAGTTGAAAAGGAGAGTTGCTATTGACTCTCAGATGATGATTCCTGGACTGATATTGGTATCTGTCTATGCGTTGGATAGGAAGAATAAGTAAAGTGGGAGGAGCATGTCCCATGTGAAGGGAAAGTTGAGAATGAAAGTTAAAAAAATGAGCAGAAAAGTCTGAATTAAAATGATGATAATTTTGAGAAAAATAATTAAAATAAAAATTTGGGGGTTTGTTTTGGGAGGGGGCGTAGGAACCGGAAAGAATTTGCATATATCTTATAATATTACGAGAGATTGGATATATTTCTGGATTTTTTTTAATGTTGAAGTTGTCAATATTTTCAAGGGAATTAAAGAAGTTTAGGGCAATTTTTGAAAGTGTTTTCTTAGTGTTGAGATTTAGAGAGGTTTCAGAATCTCACAATTTTTCATGCATCTAAAGGCATTAAAAATATTTTTATTATTGAACTTTGAGCATTTTCTAGAAGTTTTAAATTGCTTTTAGCAGAGGACCCACTCACAAAACATAAGTAAGAGTTTATAGAACGCATAATGGCAGTATCATGCATTTATAATAGAAACTTCTAAGAGACAGAATGTACGAAAAAAGAATAGTCAAGTATTTGATTGAAAGACACAAAATTCGTGTATTTCATTTCCAAATCAAAGATAAGGAAACTAGAAAAGAGTTTCAAAACCATTTTTTTTAAGAAAAGGTTTATATAAACAGTGTAACTGTTGGATTAAATTTTTTAAAATCGTTACATGAATAGTGAAAATTTAAATAAATGTTCAACATTTATGAAATATCTTACAACAAACCAATCGAATTTGGTTTTGTTCCGCAAAATTAAAAATAAATAAAATAATAATAAACGTATTACTTTCAATGAATATTAGTAAAGTAGATATGGACTTATTTTGAAAATACTGTATATGTGGGAATTCCAATTTCAAATAACTTTATTTACCAATCACATAAAAAAATGTTTCTTATTCATCATATTTATGCCATATTACTTATATAAAAAATTGAGGATAGCGATATATTTTATAAATATCAATAAAAAAGCGTTTAATGCAATACATAAAATTGGAATTGTAAGGGACCTAGAAATTTCCTTAACAGCATTTAAAATATTCACCAAGAGTGTTATAAAAAATGTTTAAAAAGAAAAACGTTCTTAAAAATGGCGTAAAGAATGTATTTTTTAAAGAAATATATTAAATATAAAAGACATAATCTTATTTGAAACTATTTTATTGGTAGTAAAATTTGAATCTGATGTAAAGAATTAATTTTTTAAAAAGGCAATTAATACAAAAATATAATTGCATTTAGAACCTTTATATATATCTGTCTCATACATATATGAGAGAGATAGTATCTTATAAAATACTATGAATGATAAAATATACAATTGCATTTGGAACTTTTTTTTTGTAAGAGATGTAATTTTTTAAAATTCTGTCAATTATAAAATATATCTTGAATTTGGAAAATGTACACTGAAGAGCCAAAACTTTATGACCACCTGTCAATAACGAGTTGGCCCACCTTTGGCGCGCAAAACAGCTTCAACCCGCCTTGGCATGGATGCCTTAAGTCCTTGGTAGATGACCGGAGACAGATTGTGCCAGATGTTTAAGCAACGGTCACGCAAATCCGAGATATTGCGAATTGGTGGTCTTTGAACTCTGAGCTGCCCGTGACATCCTAAATGTGATCTATCGGATTGCGATCCGGTGAGTTAGGCGGCCAGGACATTAACTGGAATTCAGCATCGTGTTCCTGGAACCACTCCAACACAATTTTAGCCTTGTGACACGGGGCGTTGTCCTGTTGGAACATTCCATCTCCAGTTGGAAAAACAGAAGCCATGTAAGGGTGCAACTGGTCCGCAATGATGTTCAGATACTCTGTAGCATTCATGGTCTGCTCTACCACAACCACGGGTCCCAGAGATGTCCAAGAGAACGTTCCCCAAAGCATAATACCGCCGCCACCGGCCTGTGTATGACCTACAGTACATTGAGGGAGCAACTGTTCGCCTGGAAGACGGCGTATCCTGACAGGCAATCGGCGTGATGAATGACAAACCGTGATTCATCTGACCAGGCAACTCTATCCCACTGATCCATGGACCAGTCGCGATGTTCTCGGGCCCAGCGCACGCGCAATTTTTGATGACGCTTGGTCAGCAAAGGCACACGAGTGGGACTTTTGCTACGTAGCCCCATATCCAACAGTATCCGCTGAAAAGTGTGCTCTGATACTATTCTACTTGGCCCTGCATTGTATTGGGCTGTAAGATGAGCCACTGTCTGGCTCCGGTTTTGCTTCACCATGCGAGACAGTCTCCGACGACCTTTTTCTTTGATAGCACGTGGACGTCCAACACCATGTCGTCTACTGCTGGTTTCACCGTAATTCATCCACTTTGCATAAATACTGACAACTGTAGATCGCGAACAACCCACGAGTCGTGCAGTTTCGGAAATACTTGTTAAGAGCCTTCGAGCCATTACAATCTGCCCTCTAGCAAAGTCGTTAGATCCGCAGCCTTTCCCATCACACACAGAAGTAAGTGAAAGAATGATTCTTCAGGCGTTGACGTTGAAATTCAATGGGCGCCTAGAGCGCGGAGCGCTCTTCTAGCCCAAATCTGATAATATTAAAATCCTTCGGAAAAATGGAATTTACATTGTGGAGAGGATAGTCCTGATGATGTGAGCTGAAAATTTTGAAGAGAACGGATGAAATGGTCCTTTGTAAAAAGCAAATGAAAAACCAGCATAACTGGCGCCATCTATTGAGCAGAGAATCAGTTGAGTCATGAAGAAATGAAGTTCCAAGAGGGAAAAGTTTATCTTGCTTAGAGTGTAGAAAAGCGACTGCGATTGGCTGCTCCCGTAGGAGGTTAAGTTACTATATAGGTGGTGGGAGGGGCAATCTCCATGTTGGTGTGAGATTGAGAAAATGCGGTTTTTAATTGAAAAAGTTTAAGAAATGAGAAAAAGGTTAAAGCTTTAAAAGGGGGTGCATCTTTTTAAAATACTAAAGTGATATAGCTTTTATTCATCTGTAATATCCATTAGTGCTTCGATAATAGCGAATTTTTTGTTTGCTTGGCCTTTTGCATTTCGGATTTTATGGAGATTTATGAGCAGTCCTGGAATGATTGTGAAAATTTCAGCAAGGGCTTTGAGTTGATCAATTGCTTCAAAAAAAATTTTAAAAGGATTTTTCTGTTGGCTTTTTGCATTAAAGTGTGGTATGTTTTTTTCATGAGCTTGTAGTTTCTGTAGTTTCATCCGTTTGGGGCGAGATCTGTTGGTTAGAAGTAAACCGCCATCTGTTAGCGTTTGCAAAAGTAAAGTTTTCTCGAACAGTGTTAGTTTTAGGTGCGTTATTTTTGATGGTTTTTCCCTTGGGGAGTTTAGGGAATAGTTTGCATCCTCCTTAAGAGGCGGAATGCCCAATTTCGTTACAGTTAATGCATTTGATGTCAGTAATTTTACCTTCGATGTTGCAGTCCCTGGTAGCATGAGCACCGGAGCATTTTATGCATCTGGGAATCATATGGCAGTTATCTGAACTGAGATGAAAAAGATTACAGTTATAACATTGAGTAACTTTGTTGCTGCGATAATCATCAACAGTAATGGACATATAGCAAAATGCGGTTTATTTCGTAAATTTTTTTACTAATTTCATTTCGTGGTAATGTTATTAAGAATATTGGTAAGGGAATTTTTGTTCGACGGTTTGTAAGTTGATTAATTCTGATTGGATTGAAGCCAAGTTCAATTAGTTCTTCGTTCATATCTTGAATTTCAGTATCTCGTGGTAAGCCTTTAAAAATAATTTTCAATGTGCGAGAAATTTTTGGTTGTATAACGTAATATTCGTAAGGTTTAGTGGTTAAAAGATGAACAAGTTTTCTATATTTTTCAAACGAATCTGTATATAATTTGATGTATTGGCCAGAAAGACGAGTTCTTAGTTATGGTATTTCATTGTTGATTTCCTTGAGGTATTGTCTGTAGTTTTTGCTAACTTTAAGCATAATAGGGGGGGGGGGTAAATTTTTTGCCTTCATAGTAGTAGGTGTTGCATTTGAATCTTGATCTTCGCTATTATCAGGAGGAGTTACATCGTCAGAAAAAAGTTGTTGGTATTTTTTTTTTGAGTTGGTAAAGTTAAATTTGAAGAGGAGGTCAGGGTTAGTTCATTACAAGTTTTATTTTTAGGGGGCGGTTGATGAAGCCATAACTATCTTTACGTTTGCTAGGGAGAATATTTGGAGTGGAGTGGATGGGGAATGATTCTTCAGACTCTCCAGCAGCAGTTAAATACCATTTCCACCTGATCACGTGTCTTCCACGTCATCCAAGCCAGTTCATTGCAAAATGTAGGAGTGGTCATAATGTTTTGGCTCTTGAGTGTATTTGGAACTGTTATATATATGAGAGAATGTATTTTTTTGCAAATACGATCAATTACAAAATATATAATTATATTTGGATTTTTTTTTATTAGATAATGTATTTTTTTAAGCACGAACAATTATAAAATATATAATTGTATTTAGATCTTTTTTACGAGAAAATGTATTTTATAAATACGATCAATTACAAAATATATACTTGTATTTGGAATTATTTTGTATGAGAGAATGTATTTTTTTGTAAGTACGATGAATTACAAAATATATAGCTTTATTTGGAGCTTTATTTATTAGTGAGTGAATTTTTTGAAATACTATCAATATAAAAAATATATTATAATTTTTTTATGTAGCAGGGTTCAAAACTTATACAAATAATTCATTTTTTTAAAATACAGTTATTATAAAACATATAATTGTATAGAACTTTTTTATGTAGCGGAGAAATGCCTTATCACTCAGCTTTTCTAAGAATCTTTCCTACGTCATCGTGTGTGACGTACCCACAATTGGACGACTACTACACTGGAACGTTAATTGCTTTGTTTAGCGATATTGGCACGTTTCGAAAAACCCTCAAACCCCTCTAAGTAAAGATTCCCCGAAGTTAAACTCTGAAACTTAAATTTTTTAGGTCATGGTTATATTTTTAGAGATTACATATTAACGTCGCCCTATGAAGAAATACGAGATAAATTGTAATACATTTTATTTTGCAAATTTTACATTTACATTGTGATAAACTCGATATATTTCATTTCATTTCTTACAAAAAAAGTTTTCATGTAAAAAAATAAATGGTCATTTAAGTAATACTTGTAGATGCATTCATTTTTGTCATAAGAAACCGATCAATTATTTTTTACTTATTATACATCTTTCAATGAAGTAAATTTATTCTCTGTCTCTTGTCGTAAATTAAACATATGTTTTATTAAAGTATGAAAATGTCAACATACTTAAAAATAAGTGTAAAAGTTTACTTCTGTTTCCTACAAAAATCTGAAAGAAAAAGGGATTAAAAAAAAGAAGAAAATTACGAGTTCTTTATTTTATGGCTAGAACATATTTAATATGCATTTAAGAAATATATAAATAATTTTTTAAACAGCTGAAATAATTTTTGGGTTTTAGCAAGATATTAAAATTAAACTTTTAATTCTTAACATTGTGGGGGATGCTTCTCTGTTACCCACATTAAAAGCAAAGGCAATATTTCATGTCTTTTAACTATTCAAAGATATGTTTTTAAAATGTAAACTTAGAATGATTAGATATCTATATTGAAACTCAAAACATACAATATTTTTTTAATTTTTCTTCAGTTCATATTGCGGCATGTTTTTATCTGAAGTTAATTATTTGGATTTATTTCCAGAAATGTTTGGCTTTAGCGATATGGCATCAGGGAAATAGATGTCATGATTTGTTACTGAAAAGTGTTTGTGGTAGGAAGGTGAACGCGTGGAATTTTCAAAACGTTTCATTTGCTAGTAAACCGTACAATAGACCTAATAGCTGTTAATTTTTTATGCTTGTGTCCAAACGAAAATTCATATTTCTAACAGTTTAAGAAGTATTGTACGATTTACTTTTACAGGAGGATATATTTTGCTAAGTATTAAGAAATTATTTAAGCAGGTTGCATTTGCTTACACATTACGAACAAAATAAAATTCTTCAAACTGAATTTTTCCGAAATAAATTTTCACAGAGATATTTGCACTGATATTCTTGAATTACTAGAAATAGAGATTGAAAAAATCGTACTTGTAATACACATGCAACTTATAATTTGCATTAATTTATCATGAACTCATTCTTGCACAATAGACATCCTACACAATAAGTTTAAGCCTTTTATGGATGTTTTAATTTCTCTACGTTCCTACAAACGCTTACAAAAAAAATTTAGCCCTTCTTTTCTAAGTAATCCTTCTGAAGGTAAGCAGTTTAAAAATTCATTTACTTATACATACCAATTAAAATCCGTATATTTCTGAATTTTATATAATGTCTATTACTGCTATCTGTGATGTAGAAAAATCTCTGTGTTATCATACCAATGAGAAGCCTTATGTTTGTGAAATTTGTTGCAAAGCTTTCTTGGAAACAGCACAATTGAAATCACATTTGCGTACTCACACCAATGAAAAGCCGTATGTTTGTGAAATCTGTGAGAAGGCCTTTTCCTGCAATGATTACCTACAAAAACATGTGCTTATTCACAACAGTGAAAAGCCGTATATTTGTGAAGTTTGTAAGAGATGTTTCTCCAGGAATAGTCACTTAAAATATCATTTGCGCATTCACATGAAGGAAAAGCCATATGTTTGTGAATACTGCCAAAAAGGCTTCTCGAGGAACGAATCTCTAACCGTTCATTTGCGTATTCATACCAATGAAAAGCCATATGTTTGTGAATTTTGCCAAAGGGCCTTTACTGCATCTTGTGCTTTAACAACACATATACGTATTCATAGTAAAGTAAAGCCCCATGTTTGTGAAATTTGTGGCAAAGCTTTCTTACAAAAAGGATATTTAAAGAAACATTTGCAAATTCATTCTGATGAAAAGCCTTATGTCTGTGAAATCTGTAAGAAACCCTTTTCCCGCCGACAGTACTTAGAGTTGCATTTTCGTCTTCATAGCAATGTAAAGCCTTATAGTTGTGATATCTGTAAAAAGACCTTTGCCCGCTATGGTAACTTCAAGAGCCACTTACGTGCTCATACCAAAGAACGGCCATATATTTGTGAAAATTGCAAGCAGGCCTTTTCTACTAGTGGTGCTTTGAAACAACATGAACGCATTCATACTAAAGAAAAACCTTATGTTTGTGAAATTTGTAAGAAATCTTTTGGGAGAACTTATCATTTGAAGATGCATTTGCATACTCATACTCAGGAAAAACGTTATGCTTGTAAAATCTGTCTAGCAGCATTTTCTTGGAATGAAGCCTTGAAGTCACATATGCGTATTCATACCAATGAAAAACTTTATATTTGTGAATTCTGTAAAAGAGCCTTTTCTACCAGGAATAACTACAAGACACATTTACGTGTTCATACCAAGGAAAAGCCTTATGTTTGTGAACATTGTCCAATGGCATTCTCACAAAGTGGTGGCTTAAAGGTTCATTTACGTATTCATAACAACAGAAAGCCGTATAATTGCAAAATTTGTCGGAAAGATCTTTCTTCTAGCACAAGCTTAAAACAACATTTACGAATTCATACCAATGAAAAGCCATATGTTTGTGAAATCTGTAAGAAGGCCTTTACCTCCGGTAGTAACTACAAAACGCATTTAC
Organism: Nephila pilipes; assembly: GCA_019974015.1. Taxonomy (NCBI): domain Eukaryota; kingdom Metazoa; phylum Arthropoda; class Arachnida; order Araneae; family Nephilidae; genus Nephila; species Nephila pilipes. Next base: position 10,455 of record BMAW01069373.1, read on the forward strand.
GTATTCATACTAATGAAAAGCCTTACATTTGTGAAGTTTGCCAAAAAACTTTCTCGCAAAGAGGAGGTTTAAAGTTCCATTCACGTATTCATACTAATAGCAAAACTTTAGATTTGTAAACTATATTAGGGTTCTTCTACTGTAAATAGTAATTTGAATAATCATTTGTGTGTTAATGGAAATAAAAAAGGTTATATTTTTGAAGTTTCTTCATTGCTTTATGTTATAGTAATTTAACTGACATTAAAGTATTGATCAAATTAAACTTTTTGAGTCAGAATAATGATATTCAGATTATTTTTTTAAAAAAATAGAGCATTATTTCAAGGAAATTTCATTTTTGTATTTTAGATAAAACATGAACTTCATTGGTAAGAAATGACATTTAATGCAAAAATGAGACTCGCCTTTTTACATTTACATCACCACATAGATTTCTAGTGTGGATTAAATATAAATTTTTCTGCTGTTATTATGAACTAAAGGAGGTTGATTATGGTTTTACAGGTTAAAGGGAAAAGAATTTTAGTTAATTTTTAATGAATTCAATTTATTTTATGTAGTTTTAAGCTGATACGTTTAGCAAACGTAGTTCTTAAAAAATATGGGGTTTGGAAATTTCTTTAATATGTGTTATGATTTTAGTGTGTGTATGTTTGTTTATGTTTTTTAGTTAAATGTTTTATTTGTATATTTACAGTGTTTAACAAATTTGTGGACACATTTGCAACTTTTTTTGTTTTTAACTTTATATGCTTGAAGTAAATGTAATGTTTCACGAAATGCAGAGTGGTATATATCATTTTAAAGAAAATGTTAGATTGAATTCAATTCAAAAAACAAAATTAAAATATTAGCAATACAAAAAAAATTATGTGTATTGTAACATAAAAAACAAACACAGTAATAAAGTGATTTGTAATGCCTAGCTTTCCTTGGCCAATCACTGTTTTTGTTCTGAGAACCTATCAAATGTTAGTAACTGCCAGTAGGAGCTGACATCATGTTTATAGTTGGAACAAGTCATTATTGTACTTTTTTCTGCAGAAAGAAGTCTGTTTCTTAAATAATCAAATTACAAGTAGGAATTGTGGAAAAAATTTTAATATTCAATCAAAAAAATTTGGTTTGGTTTGACTTTATTATCCAAAAAACTAGAATCAACACTAGGGCTATTATTAGTCAAGAAACACAGACATCAAATAAAAGAGTAGATTGAAGGCCTAAAAAGCGATGCAAGATTATTGTGTTACAAGAAAGTATTCTTTCCTATGTCTTAAATGTAAACAGGTGGGTGATTCAGTGACTACATGTGAAGTTCGAAAGTTTTGTTTAAGATATTAGGGGACAAATTCAATAAAAATTAAAGCAGGAAAAGGCCGAAAAAGGTGCACCATATCTGCTGACGACAGAAGATGAAAAACACTATGTCTCCAGGATCGAAGAATGTCATCAACGGCCATCAGAACTATTTGGTGTTTTCATCAGTTCAAGAACTATAAGGAGAAGATTAGCAGATATTGGTCGAAGAGGTAAAATCCCAAAGATAGAAAAGACTTATTTGAATTTGCAGCGGTGCAAAAAATGAATAAGTGGGCAAAGGATTACATTAATTGAACAGATCATCAGTGGACACAAGTTATATGGAACGATGAAACTAAGAAATCGTTATTCAGTAGTGATGGGCAAAAATATGTAAGATGTAGAATAGGTGAAGAGCTATATCCTGACTGCATTGAGGCAACTGTGAAGAATCCACTTAATATGATTTGGTCATGCAAATCAGCAGATGGTACTGATCGCCTTCATGTTATCGATGGGACACTGAATGCCAGAAAATATATTGACACTATTCAAGAACCAAAATTTCTACCTTCCACCAGGGATCTGTTTCTCAACAATGCTTCATTTATTTTTCAGCAGGATTCTTCTCCCTGCCACACAGCAAAATTATCGAAAGAGGGCTTTTGTACAAAGAGCGTTGAACTGTTGTCCTGTCCAGGAAACAGTTCTACCTCAATCCTATCAAAAGCTTGTGTCACCATTTGAGAACTGTTCTCCAAATGAGGCTCCCATCTAATAAAAGGAAACTAATTGAGGTTATAACTGTTTCCTGGCAACTTGTAATAATGAAAGATCTTAAAACTATCGTCAGCTCAATGGAACAATAATATGAAGCTGTAATAAAAAAAAAGAGGACACCTTACAAAAAGTACTGATACTAATGTGTATCATTAAGTATTGCAGCTGTATTCTTTTTGTATTGAATACAGTATTAAAATTTCTTCAATATGATTTGCATGATCTTGCATTTTGTGAAACGTAAAATTTTCTGTACGCATACTAAGTTCAAAAATATAACAATTTTCAAAAGTGTCCACAATTTTGCCACCACAGTATATATTTTGTGAGTATTAATATCTCCGCTTTCGAAGAACCTTAGTGTGTGCTTTTTTTTTTCTTTTTTATCGAGTTTGAAAAGTACTTATTTCTTAATCTGTATTAAATAAATAACATGAAGATTTTTTGCTCAAAAAGTCATACATTAAATATCTACCGGATGTCAAAGTTCTTTCTAATGAATTGATTCTTTTTCTGCCCAATTTCTATTTTGAGAAATAAAACAACTTTTGAAAGGTGAAAGAGTAATGGTTTTGCTTTCCTAGTAAGAAAGAAATGGTTCTATACTATAACTTTTGTATCATACTAAAAATAATTGGAAGTTCTATAATTGACCACTATTTACTTGTTCTATATATGGGATGTGCTTGTCAAAACATTTTTTTTTCATACAATGGACAGATAGTAAACTTTTTGTACATCCTGATTCATATTTTGTAGAAAGAGTTAACAAATATTTAAAGTTTTTTATTTAGATATTAAGAAAATGTAATACAATTTAAAATATTAGTATTAGTAACGTAGAATGTGAATTTATTCTAAAATGGTTTTCTAAAAAAATCATCCTTTTTCTTTCTTCATTAAACTTTAAAAATGAATATTTTAATGAATGCTGGATTTGAATTCATATAGTAATTGGCAATATATATATATATACAGAAAATAAAGTAAAGAACAAGGAAGAGAATTATATCACACATGTAATAATTCAGTCTGTATTTTTTGATACTATTTACTTAAATACTACATTTTTATTATTGTTATTAAATTATATTTGCATATATGAACGGATAAAGAATTATTTTTTAAATTCAAAAATTGTTATCCATTGGTAAATATTTATTGTCATGTTATAACTATAAAATAAAAAAAATACATCATACTTATAGAAATTCAGTCTATGTTATTCTTGTAATTTAGATAAATTTTATAGCCTTAGACAATGTTTTATAACATTAAAAAATACCAGTTGTTTCATTTAATAAAATTCTAATTCCCTTTTAAAAATAAACTATTCTAAGCATAAGTATTATTTTGAGTGTACATCTTACTGTTCTGGAAGGTTTAGCAGTATTTTTACTATTCCAGATTTAAATTATTGCTTCTGAGTGTAACATTAATAAAACATTCACAATCTAGATCTAAAAAATATCTTTGATATTTTGATTTCCTTAATACTAAAATATTCTTCTAGGAGTGTTGTAAAGTGCTTAATAAAAATGGGCCCAAAAATGTATTTTTAAAATTGTTATCAATATAAGAAATATAATTGTATATTAAAAAATTCTTATGCAGTAGATTAATAAAAGCTGCGTAATATTCTTATGTGATACTCATATGTGATGCTGCATGCTTATGTAGCCAAAAATATGGAGCTTTAATGTTAGTCTTCCACTTTGAACATAACTCAATTCGGCATTCTTGGCATGCTTTGAAAAACTGTCTACCCTTTATAGTAAAGAATTCTTAAATTGTCTATCATGAGATATGTATACACATGCTTTAAGCCTTATTTTTTTCATTGTATGATTAAGTGCATGAATCAACTCGTGAATAAATTATCAAGCAAAGAAGTGCCCAATATTCTTACACATTCATGATTTTGGAGCACATACATCAGTTACTATACCTAATTTTTAGAATTTAAATTTAGAATCATTCCATAAATGCTAGAGTTTTCCTTCCACAGTATTATAGAGCAATTCATTTAATATTACAATATTTTGTACAAAAAAAATGGATTAATTGAAGTAGAAATGAGTAAAACAGTAAAAAATTCTCTTTTTTTTTTATCAGATAGAGAAATCAGAATGCTGTGTTGATGTTAGAGATTTTTCTTTCTACCTAAAGAGTACTTTGTATTTGAGTAGTATACTTTTGCTTCACAACAAAATTGCTTTTGATGCCTTTATTAGAAAAGAATTATTTTTGGTGCCTTTTCATAGACACTATTTTTGCTATTATGGAGAGGTGTCGCTGTCAATTTATAGGAACGAGTTAAGTAACTAGCTGAAAACTGAATGGAAAAAGTTCATAGCAAGACTATAATTTATATATTTCTTGTAAGTCTTCGGGATTTTTTTTTTGGTGCCAGTTTTCAATACTTTAATTTAAAAATCTAGATTGCAGGTCCGTAGCTTTTGGCCTACCACTCTCTTCTGTAAAAAAAAAAAAAAAAAAACCAGTGTGTTTTCATTCTTAAAATAAATAATGTAAGTCACAATTTTCTAACTTTTTGGGTCGTCACATGCATTTTTCAAGAAGTGATATGTTGGTACCCTTCTTGAGGGTGCTAACATATCATCTAATAGATGAAGAATATTAAGTACTGAGAGACAAAAACAAAAAGATTTTAAAAAATCCCTTTGCTAACATTTTATTGAATTGCTCGAATTTCGATAAATAAATATATGTAATAAAAAAAATTAACATATTTCTGAGATTGCTGAGTTTAGTCTGAAAATTTACCGACCTTTTCTATCACCTGTAATTCAGTAAAATTTTCAAACAAAACAGGTAAATTACATGGAACTTTTTAAACCGTATATTTCAGAAAAATTATAATGGTGAGACATTTTATTTGATTCTTATACACTGTGACGAATATGTATGGAAATAAAATGTATTCCGTACATGATAAATACTAGTTATAAAATTCAAAATGTTGATAAGTAGTAACGAATCATAAGAAGTATTTATTCGTACGTACTTTTTCACAATGAAATGTATAAAATATATTATTAAATACTCGATTTCTTTATGAATATGTTTTAAAAAATTGTGTTGTAAGATTGAACTGTGATCAACTTTAGTTTGAGAAATATTAAACTATTTCATACTATCTGAATATGATTCCTCTTCTTTGTCGTGCACAGGGGAGTGCAAAGGTACGCATGTACCCCACCCAGGAAGTTCTCTCAAAATTGAAATATTTTTGGATAGTTCTTTTATTATATTATTATAGATGCTCTACACCTTAAGCATAAGAACTTTTACTCCAGTAGGATCACCCGTATCTTAACTTAGAATAACAATTTTTAATCAGTTTTTATGAATGATGTAATTTTACATCTTAAAGGAAGATTCTCAAAACAGTAATTAGTTATGAGTTCATTAATTATTTTAATCATAACAGAGAATTATCTCATATCTCCAGATGAAAATAACTTATTGGAGCTCAAACATTTTTTGCACATAACTACGATATTCCACATCCCTTACCCATATCAAACATATAACAATTGTTTCAATCTATATCTAATTTAAAAATTCATTTTTTTCCAAAACCAGACATATCTCCCTTCACTGAATCGGATTTTCTCTCCTCCTCCTTTCCTATCCATCATTTTCAACCAATTGGAAAAAACGCTGACCCTGTGTCAACCAATAGCAAAACAGACTTTCCCAGTTTCAAATCCATCACTCATTCATCATTTTTCGATGCACTTATGCCGATTTCATCCAAAAAAATTTCAGCAGATCTTTTGCTCTTAATATGCACAGCTTTTTCAACCGAATTATATGAAAATATTCTAGCGATGCAATATATTAAAATTTTAATTTAATCTTTTAAATAATCAGAGAATTGCAAGTATTTATGGTAAACAATTTTTAACCGCGTATGCTCGATACAAAAATATTTTTTTTCGTAACTTCAAATGCTGATTTTCAAGGTACTTTATATAAAATTCCTAGCGATGAATAGTTAAGATTACGAAAATGTTCGAATTTGACTACCTGTACCTAAATTATCCTCTTATAGAAGATAAATGATGAAGGATTTTCACACAAATGGACATTTTTTAAACTTGAATCTTCTAATAATTAGTAATCAAAATATTTGGACAAATTTACAGTTGGCACTTACGCATATTAACAAATGTAAAGGTGAGCCGACGCTTCAGCCTTAATTCAAAATAAACATTTCAACATTTAACCTTTTGGAGACGGCGGGTTTTGTGAAGAAAAGGCTCTTCAGGATGGCGCTTCCAGCGATGTTTACTTCCCCCTTTTTTGTCGCTGATTGATGGTACCAAACATTGGCGGACAAAAGAAGCAGGATAGTTGTTGGCCTACCGCGGAACAATGGGGATGTTCGCTGCTTAGAAAGTCCCTAAATACGAAGAGTCTCCCTTTCTTAGGGAAACATATTTTCTTGGAGAATCCAATGTAGTAATTACTTATGATTTCTGTTCAAGAAAATTCGAGAAATTTATTTATTTTTTTTTTAAAAAAAAAGAAATTATTTTCTAATAATTTAAGCTGCTTTTCACCTAGATTTCCTCTTCAATATTATTAAGAGTATTGAGAGAAATAGCACAAAACAGTGATGATAATATAAAGCATTGCATAAAAAAATGAAACGCTTATTTCATTGTAGACAAAGTACACACAATAAACTAAACCAAATTTAATTGATTTTATTCAAGTAAAATTTATTTATATTTTGATTGTCAGTAAATTCATTAAAATAGTTATAAAATGTTTTAAATTCATTTTTAATTCTTTTAAATGCAGGAATTTGTAGTAATTACACACCTGGTGTTAAAACTTAAAATAATCGAATGAGAAATAAGAAGTAAATAATATGATTCTTCATAAATTGCACGTAATTATAATCAATAATACAAAATAAAATAAAAATCAAATTTGTTGATCCTGTCTCTTTATGTTATAATGTAAAATTCAGACTTTCTCAAATCGATAATGAAGTAAGTTTAAAAGCTTTTATAAGTATTCACAGCATTCGTAGGATTATAGACATATCAGCATAAATCAACTATGCTTTTTTGGAAACTTCATTGTTACTCAATTTATAATTGTTTTTCTCTTTCAGAACATGCTAGAAAAATCTTATGAATTTAAATCCTCTTAAGAATTTTCTTATATATCTTCCATAAAGGAATGATAGATTTGATGTATAATTGTCATTTTTTATTGTTCCATAATTCATTATATTGTGATACATTAGAATTCATAATACTCAATGAATTTTAGGATTAAGTCTAAATTTTATTATTAAAAATTTTTCAAAAATTAAAACTTTATTTTCCTTTGATCTAATTATTCCTATATATGCTGAAAATTATGATAAAACATTTACTGTGGCAAATAAATGAGATGAATAAAAAGCAAAACCATTAAAAAGCAAAACCAGCAAAAACATTAAAAAAAAGTGTTTCGCATTATGCTATAAAATGTGAATATCCTGAGGCTATAAATGTTAGCACTTGTTAAATAGTGCCAAATGTTTTTATTGAAAAATGGTCACTATTAGAGTTCCATCGTGTAGCAGAGCTGTTACGCATTAAATCAAAATCCTTACTTTGCCATGGTGTGGAAATTGGAAGTAAGTACTCTAGCTCGGCTATCGTTCTCGTTACTTGATCGTCATTTAAATTAGGAGGTCCGTCTTATTACTTTGTTCCTTACGTTACTTGTAAATGAAATATTGATAATTTATCTACGTGTTCCTAAAAATAAATTCTTTAAATACACATAAGAGACTTAAAATTATATTTTTTCCAACAGTCAAAATGTTTTCATTAGTAAAAAAGAGGAAATGCTTCGAATTTTTAGAATACTTGATAGTAAAACGAAAACAATGAGCTGATATCAAAGACAAAATATTATAACTGCAAACATTTTTAAGTTGCCGAGGAGCTTCATGTACCTAGGTAAACTTGTTTATATAAAATGAATATATTATTCTTATATGCACTTAATTGTTTCTTTTGCGAGTAATGACAACATACTGGGGTTTCTTACTTTTTTTTCACCTTTCGTACGAAAAGTTATATTCTTAGCCTTTGGATAATCTTTACTTTTTATTTAAAATTTCAAAAGAATTGCATAACATTGCTTAAATTCTAAGAATACTGCTCTGATTTTAGTGCGATAATGAAGTGATTTTTATGTGTGATTTTGTGCATAAGATAGAGCCAATACATTCCTACGAAGCCAACTTTTTCGATCAACATTCAAAATAATTACAAAGACCTTTCCTTCTAGACGCACAGACTCCTCAGTCGGTTTAGAAATAATTGACAACATTTTTTCTTTAATTTCTTCAAAACGAAGGAAAACTTTAGCTTCATATATCGTTTTTTCCCTCCACCCACTTCGTTTGGACAGTCCCCTAAGTGACTGGATCCTTTTTACATTATCTCTCAAAATTAACACAATATCTGTTCTCAGAACGGTTACTTTCATTCTCCTGATAACATTCGCAAAGAAGAAGAGGGCCTTCTTTTAAGTTGGTCGGCATAGTTTCGATTTATCCAATGTCCGACAGCTTAATAGAAAAGGAAATGCACTTTCTAAAGCTTTATTACTGCAATAAGAAGAAGAATAGTTTTCCGGCTACATGAAAGCAACCTTGAAGATTTACAAGAAGACAGATGTATATTTCAACGTTTTGTTACACCCAAAAGGCATATGATAATCAATAATGCCCCAACCTGAAAGAATCAACAAAAATCAAGTGGGAAAAGCATTCTTTGTCGATATAGAATCTTTTACAATTTGCTTTTCATGCTCATTTACAAGAGCCATCTGATTCTCTATTCAGAGTTTCAAACGTTCAATAGCCTTAGAGCGCACCTGAACACCCCTTTCTTTGTACTATCGTACATAAAAAGTGTGACTCATAAATAAATAGGCGGGGAAAAAAAAAAGAGAGAAGGAACACATTTTTTTTATTTCAATATAACTATTTGTTAGACTACTTTCTGATTATATTTATTTTTCAGATAGATTTTAGAGCATTTTTAAAATTTTTTTAATTATTATTATAAAAGAAACTTACTATAATTTTTTTAAAAAAAAACTTCTGTAAGTTTCAAAAAATCAGGAAATCCAACTCTGTAGAACTCTTAAAGTATAAAATATAACAAAAGCAAAAATTTTATTTTTGATTCTAAGGTTTTTGTGTAAATTGGGGCATTTTTCTTATGCTGAAGAACTCGTAATATTCGTTTTCTACAATTTTGAAACAAAAAATATCGGAATTAATAGTTTTTATTTCGAAGACTCAACTTTATACATCAATTGTCATAGTAAAAATTGTCGAAGTTAGTTTCTTGCATTTTATAAATATGGAAAGACTAAAATGGATAGTCTTAAGAATCTATAACCAATTGTTCTGTAATTTTTTTTTTTTTTTTTTTTTTCGTTTTTTGTTGTTTATACACGATTAAAAAAAATTTTTTTTTTTGATGTTTCGATATAAAATTTTAAAAAATTGTCTTCCATTAAGCATAACGTAAGATAACAGTAAAAATACATTTCTGTACAGCAATAGAATGTGTAATTATGCACATATTTTCATCAAAAACTGAATGCAAAAATTACTTCAAATTCTCCACAAAAATATTTTTAAGTAGTTTAACAGGTATAAAAATTAATAAAAATGTAGAACTGATGCATTTTTAAATCAGGCAGATGCATAGCTATACGTGAAGTAGAAAAAAAAACATTCATTATAAAAATATGTAATTATGTTCTTTAGTATGAAAAAAATAAAATAAAAATCATAAAAAAAAAAATCATCAGTTAAAGTTATAACACTTTTTTGAATACACTTTGAAAATAAAATTTTTATGTAACATATATTTCTTAATAATACTAATATATATAATTATTTGAATAATAAAGTAAAGTGGAACACATATTAGAAATTAAAAATTTATTTCCAAATAATTAAATATTGTTTATGTTCAACATATCAATCCAATAATTTCATATTTTAACGACAAAATAAATTTTATTCTAGGTTAGAGATTTTTATAAAATAAAAATTGAGGTTGCAGAATTTATTTAATACAAAAAAGGAATAGTTATATATTATAAGCAAAATTATTTAAAAACGGTAAAAAAGGTGTAATGATTTTACAGATTTTTTTATAGTTCTTATGCGTACGAATGTAAGCAAATCGAAAGAATAAAAATTATCTAATTGAAGCAAAAGGAACAGATTGGTAAATATGTAATCTACTATAACGATTTTAATTAGTGTGGGACATTTTGAAAACAATCACCGCTAGTGAGAATATATATTGCTCTGTGGAATAGTTAAAGTTTTCCTTTACAATTACACTAATGAATATTCATACAATAAACGTATTTTATTGCATGTCATAGATTATCTCAGTTTTCATATACAGAAATTAATAAACTCAATGAAAATTAAAACATTACAAGACTTATTAATTCAAAATTCATTTATAATATATATATAGCGCAGCAAATAAACTTTAGTTTTATAGATTATTCGACTCTGTAAATGAGAGGAAAGTGCAATGCTTAAAGTTTATAGTTTCAGCACTTTTTTATGTTTCGTTTTGGCTCATTATACATGTTAATTTCTCATAATAACAATTCACAATTGAAAAGTGTGTATCAATTTTAATTGGGCCTCATTGCTAATTACGGAAATAAAATGAGCAAAACGGGTAAAAAACTTTAAGATAATACGTACGTTACATACTAAAAATCCGATTTAGCAAAAACCGTTCCATAACAACATCAAACTTTGATATCTTTTAATATAAAACAATTAAAAAAATAAGAAAAATGGAAATAAAAGAATTTAAATATTTTGTTGCAATTATTCTTAAATAAGTTTATTATTGTTTAACTGTAAGAAACTTTTTTATAACGAGATAAGATATAACTTAGAAGCGTTTGAGTTTTTTTTATATCGCAAATCATGCTACAATACTCGTCTTTTGGTCCATCAGTAACAATTCAAACACTTTGAAATATACAGCTGAATTTTAACAAATATGTTATGAATTTCAAAACAAGTTGATAAAAGTTGCATTACATATCATTAATCTAGATTCAACTTCTATAAAATTTTTCATCAAATATTTTGTATTTGAAGAGAACAATAATATTCTTCTCTACAGATATTATCAATCTACTTTTTATAACTGTTTTCACAAAAAACGAGAATGTTAATAATCTTCCATAATTTTTTGAAAAGTCATTCCTCCTGCTGTGAATGAAATACTCCAAGAAATCAGAAAAATATTGATAAGCATTGAGAAATATTTTAAAAAGTAAAAGGTTAAAAAATGAATTACTTCAAGGAGGAAGAGGGAAAAAAGGTTAACACACAAAATTCGTTATTATAATTTGAACAATAAAATGCTTGGTGTCACAAAAAATCTAATTTATTTACAAGACACTATTAGACATGAACATATTTTTTACAATTTTTTAAATTGAAATATGATTATCAGTACAATTTAAATATTTGTTTAAAAATGCTTTTGTATTGTAGGAATTTTTGATTCAATAGATTTTAATGATGTTTCTACGATAACTATTTCTTGCAGTTTCTTAAAAGAACAGAAAATGTTGAGCAACATTTTACTCTAGAATTTTCCTCTATGAAATAACTAAATAATATATATATATATATATATATATATATATATGATTTCCCCTCCTCTAATTTCTTAGAAATAATTATACTTTTTCTAAAATGTCCGAAATAACTTTATTAGAAACACGACAAACATTAAAATAAGTTAAAGTTTTTATGTTCGCTATATAGCATCCAAATATACCTTGGAAAATATTAAAAAAAACTCCAGATGTTTCCCTTAAATGAAATTCAAATTAAAATAAATTTTTTAAAATCTTACACTGGAGATTTTTAATGTCTGTAGAGAATACGAATAACAAAGGTTTTGAGCACACAGAAAATTGCTGTATTCATATAATAAATCTATCTTCCAAAAAAAAAAAACATTGGGATTTATGCTTGATCAGTATAGGAAAACAAGCTATTGATTGGAGTTCAACAAATTTTGTTCAAATATTTTTTACCATCTGGATTTAAACATAAATTATACTTGAAATTATGAAGTTAAATGCTAGTTCATTCTAATATTAAATAAAATATTTTATTTTATCTTTATTAGAATGGAATTAAACAACTGAATCCTATCAATTTGTTTTTACTTTTCTTGTGACAGTTCAATGTTTCAAAGCAAGACGCAAGTGAGTTTTTTTTTTCTCTAGTTTTAATTTGGGAGTTGTAATGCCTAAAGTGCGAAAGTATTTGTAGGTAAGTGAGTTAAGTCGAAAAAAATCTGATTCGAAATATTTGTGCTTTCACATGGAGTATATATTTTCCATTTTTTAAAAAATTCATTTATAAATGATCAATCATATACTTTAAAGTTCGAAAGCTGTAATTTAATGTCTTGAAGTTTTATTACCAATTTGATTTTTAATCAGCTTTTACAATAAAGATAAACGTATTTTTTTGCAGTTAAATTATCCGTAATATATTAATTAAAAAATAAAAGTAGAAATTCTAAATATGTTTACATAATTATAAAATGGTTAAAAATGTCCTTGATTACAGCAATAAAAATTGAGAATACATAAATATGAATCTGTATTGTGTATGTTATTTTTTTGAAAAAATGCTTTTAAAATTCTTAGAATCAATACTAATCAACGACATCCGTAAGGAAGAGTATATACAGTTTGCATTTACAATCAAATGACGTTAATTCAAATATTGCTAACTTTAATTCAGCATAAAGAGAACGCAAAAATATTATTTAAAAAGTAATTAAAAACATTTCGCAAAATCATTTGCTTAATCAAATACATTCTTGTCAAATTTGAAATGTATTGAAATTTAAAAAAAATAATTCGATATAAAAACCAACGTTTTTAAAAATAACGTTTTTATATGACAGCAAAGTTTATTAAAGAAAATTATTGAAATATTAATTAAAACTGTTAGTTATTTTTAACTTTAAAATTTACTTAAAAAGATACATTTGTGAGCATATTAAGAAATTCATAATACTCATAAAATCAAAACATGCATTTGAAAGTTTGTAAGTCATTCTATTAAAAAAAATGGGAACCAGAATTCAGGAAAGGTTTATCCTTGGCGACAAGAATTATTTGGCAGTATTTTGCCAAATGTGGCTACCCTGTTCCGTTTCACGGATTTAACGCTCAGCAAAAAAAAAAAAAAAAAAAAAAATCGCCAAGTTTGGTGCCAATTTTTGAAATCGCGCCAAGTGTTTGGGCTAAACTGCATTATCAAAGAAAATATTAGTTAAAACTTGTCGCAAATGTCTAAATATTGCATTGTTAGGCGAGTACGAACGATTCCCAAAATTTCAAAGCTCTAGCTTGATGGGAAGTAGGTTAAATTAACGATCGAAAATTTTATGACACACACACACACCAAGGGAAATTCAGAAAAACGTTTTAAAAACAAAGGAGAAGAGAGAAAAATAAAATCTCACTTGTAGAAATTCAGTCCATATGTTTTGTTGCTATTCTCATAAATTGATAAGTGAAAGTTAGTGAAGTGTTATAGCGCGAAAGCCAAATACGGCTATGCTGTGCAAAAAAAAGTGTAACTATAATTTAAATTTTTGAAAAATGGAAAAAAGTAAAATTGGTTGACAACAAGGAGAGTCCAAGCATCGCTATCGTATCCCGGGGGCGCGTCGCCCATGTTTACCACAGACAGTAAACTCCATGGGTGTCGTAAAAACAAAAAGGTTTCTTGTATTGAAAATTAATACTCATTTATTTCACAAATTAACATGCCAACTAGAGTCCACGACTCACCTAGTTATATGACAATTTTTCATGGAATACTATTATGTAAACAAAAAAAGAACAAGCACTTCCTTGTTGCCACAGCGTACAAAATAATATACTTTTTCAAATCGTTCAGTTCACGGTGACAAAAATTAAACTGATAAATAAATTCACATAAACAAAATAATAAATTTAAATAATTGTTTTGCTTTTAACATAATAAACTGAAATTTATAAAGTGGATCTCACAATGGGAGAGAAAAAGAACACTATGGTACCTCAATTGTCGTGAACACAAATTGATAAGCTTTATGGCTTTCAATTTTGATTAAATAATATGTTTTCATAATTTTAATAATTATAAACTGCTTCAATTAATAAAATTGTAATTTCTATATATAATGGAATGTAGTAAATATATCCCATTCTGCAAGCATGAGATAACTCCTCATCTCTAAAGCATAAAATTTCTTTAAAATTTTAATTTCCTTAACAGCATTTAAAATATTCACCAAGAGTGTTATAAAAAATGTTTAAAAAGAAAAACGGTCTTAAAAATGGCGTAAAGAATGTATTTTTTTTAAGAAATATAATAAATATAAAAGATGTAATCGTATTTGAAACTGTTTTATTGGTAGTAGAATTCGAATATGATGTAAAGAATTAATTTTTCAAAAATGAAATTAATACAAAAATATAATTGCATTTAGAACCTTTATATATATCTCTCTCATACATATATGAGAGAGATGGTATTTTTTAAAATACTATGAATGATAAAATATACAAATGAATTTGGAACTTCTTCTTCTTTTTTTTTTTTTGTAAGAGATTGTAATTTTTTAAAATTCTGTCAATTATAAAATGTATTTTGAATTTGGAAAATAATATATATGAGATAATGTATTTTTTTTGTAAATACGATCAATTACAAAATATATAATTGTGTTTGGAAAATGTATTTGGAACTTTTTTTTTTTATTACATAATGTATTTTTTTAAGTACGAACAATTATAAAACATATAATCGTATTTAGAACTTTTTTTACGAGAGAATGTATTTTTTAAATACGATCAGTTACAAAATATATACCTTTATTTCAAACCATTTTATATGAGAGAATGTAATTTTTTGTAAATACGATGAATTACAAAATATATAACTTTATTTGGAGCAATATTTATTAGTGAGTGAATTTTTTGAAATATTATCAATATAAAAAATATATTATAATTTTTTTTTTATGTAGCAGGTTTCAAAACCGATACAAATAATTCATTTTTTAAAATACAGATATTATAAAAGTTATAATTGTATAGAACTTTTTTATGTAGCGGAGGAATGCTTTTCTAAGAATCTTTCTACGTCATCCTGTGTGACGTAAACAAAATTGGAAGACTACCACACTGGAACGTTAATTGCTCTGTTTGGCGATATTGGCACGTTTCGAAAAAACCTGCAACCCCTCTAAGTAAAGATTCCCCGAAGTGGGACTCTGAAACTTAAATTTCTTAGGTCATGGTTATTTTTTTAGAGATTACTTATTAACGTCGAACTATGAAGAAATACGAGATAAATTGTAATACATTTTTTTTTTTTTTGCTTATTTCCATTTATATTGTGAAAAACACGATATGTTTCATTCCATTTCATTCAAAAAAAGTTTTAATGGGAAAAAATAAATAGTCACTTTAGTAATACTTGTAGATGCATTCCTTTTTGTCATAAGAAACCAATGAATTATTTTTTACTTTTTATACATCTTTCAATAAAGTAAATCTATCCTATGTCTCTTGTCGTAAATTAAACAACATATGTTTTGTTAAAGTATGAAATTATCAACATACTTAAAAATTCGTGTAAAAGCTTACTTGTGTTTCATACAAAATCTGAAAGAAAAAGGGATTAAAAAAAAGAAAAAAATTACGAGTTCTTTATTTTTTGGCTAGAACATATTTAATATGCATTTAAGAAATATATAAATAATTTTTTAAACAGCTAAAATAATTTTTGGCATTTAGCAAGATATTAAAATTAAACATTTAATTCTTAACAATGTGGTGGATGTTTCTCTGATACCCACTTTTAGCGCAAAGGCAATATTTCATGTCTTTTAATTGTTCAAAGATATGTTTTTAAAATGTAAACTTAGTATGATTAGATATCTATTTTGGACCTCATAACATACAATTTTTTTTTTAATTTTCTTTAGTTCATATTGAGGCATGTTATTTATTTGAAGTTAATTATTTGGATTTCTTTCCAGAAATGTTTGGTTTTAGCCAATTGGCATCAGGGAAATAGTTGACATGATTTGTTGCTAAAAAGTGTGTGTGGTAGGAAGGTGAACGCGTGGAATATTCAAAAGTTTAATTTGCTAGTAAACCTTACAATAGGCCTAATAGCCTTTATTTTTTAGTATTATTTATTAAAACCATTGTGTTGAAACGAAAAATTAATATTTCTAACTGTTTAAGTTGTTAAATTCATATTTCTAATATTACGATTTACTTTTACAGGAGGATAAATTTTGCTAAGTAAGTATTAAGAATTTTTTTTAATCAGGTTGCATTTGGTTACACATTAAGAACAAAATAAAATTCTTCAAATTGAATTTTTCCGAAATAAATTTTCAGAGAGGTATATGCACTGATATTCTTGAATTAATAGAGATTGAAAATATCGTACTTGTATTACACATGCAACTTTTAGTTTGCATTAATTTATCATGAATTAATTCTTGCACTATAGACATCCTACACAATAAGTTTAAGCCTCTTATCGATGTTTTAATTTCTCTACGTTTTTACAAACGCTCACAAAAAAAAAATAAATTATTTCAACTTTTCTAAATAATCCTTCTGAAGGTAAGCAGTTTAAAAATTCATTTACTTATACATACCAATTAAAATCCGTATATTTCTGAATTTTATATAATGTCTATTACTGCTATCTGTGATATAAAAAAAACTCTGTGTAATCATACCAATGAGAAGCCTTATGTTTGTGAAATTTGTTGCAAAGCTTTCTTGGAAACAGCAAAATTGAAATCACATTTACGTACTCACACCGATGAAAAGCCTTACATTTGTGAAATTTGTAAGAAGTGCTTTGCTTTCAGTTATTATTTAAAAAAACATTTACGTATTCATACCAATGAAAAGCCTTATGCTTGTAAAATCTGTGCGAAGTCCTTTTCCTGTAGTAATTACCTACAAAAACATGTGCTTATTCACAACAATGAAAAGCCATATATTTGTGAAATTTGTAAGAGATGCTTCTCCAGGAATAGTCACTTAAAATATCATTTGCGTATTCACACGAAGGAAAAGCCATATGTTTGTGAATACTGCCAAAAAGGCTTCTCGAGGAATGGGTCTCTAACCGTTCATTTGCGTATTCATACCAATGAAAAGCCATATGTTTGTGAATTGTGCCAAATGGCTTTTACTGCATCTTGTGATTTAACAAAACATATCCGTATTCATAGTAAAGTAAAGCCTCATGTTTGTGAAATTTGTGGGAAAGCTTTCTTACAAAAAGGATATTTAAAGAAACATTTACATATTCATTCTGATGAAAAGTCTTATGTCTGTGAAATCTGTAAGAAACCCTTTTCCCGCCGACAGTATTTAGAATTGCATTTTCGTGTTCATAATAATGTAAAGCCTTATAGTTGTGATATCTGTAAAAAGACCTTTGCCCGCTGTGGTAACTTCAAGAGCCACTTACGTGTTCATACCAAAGAACGGCCTTATATTTGTGAAAATTGCAAGCAGGCCTTTTCTACTAGTGGTGCTTTGAAACAACATGAATGTATTCATACTAAAGAAAAATCTTATGCTTGTGAAATTTGTAAGAAATCTTTTGGGAGAAAATATCATTTGAAGATCCATTTGCGTACTCATACCCGGGAAAAACCTTATACTTGTAAAATATGTCTGGCAGCATTTTCTTGGAATGAAGCCTTAAAGTCACATATGCGTATTCATACCAAAGAAAAACTTTATATTTGTGAATTCTGTAAGAGAGCCTTTTCTTCTAGGAGTAATTACAAGACACATTTACGTGTTCACACCAAGGAAAAGCCTTATGTTTGTGAACATTGTCCAATGGCATTCTCACAAAGTGGTGGCTTAAAGGTTCATTTACGTATTCATAACAACAGAAAGCCATATAATTGCAAAATTTGTCAGAAAGATTTTTCTTCTAGCACAAGCTTAAAACAACATTTGCGAATTCATACCAATGAAAAACCATATGTTTGTGAAATATGTAAGAAGGCCTTTACCTCCGGTAGTAACTACAAAACACATTTACGTACTCATACCAATGAAAAGCCTTATATTTGTGAAGTTTGCCAAAAAACTTTCTCGCAAAGTGGAGGCTTAAAGGTCCATTTATGTATTCATACTAATAGCCAAGCTTTAGATTTGTAAAATATGTTAGGGGTCTTCTTCTGTAAATAGTAATTTGAATAATCATTTGTGTGTTAATGGAAATAAAAAAGGTTATATTTTTGAAGTTTCTTCTTTGTTTTATGTTATAGCAATTTAACTGACATTAAAGTATTGATCAAATTAAACTTTTTGAGTCAGAATAATGATATTCAGATTATTTTTTTAAAAAAATAGAGCATTATTTCAAGGAAATTTCATTTTTGTATTTTAGATAAAACATGAACTTCATTGGTAAGAAATGACATTTAATGCAAAAATGAGACTCGCCTTTTTACATTTACATCACCACATAGATTTCTAGTGTGGATTAAATATAAATTTTTCTGCTGTTATTATGAACTAAAGGAGGTTGATTATGGTTTTACAGGTTAAAGGGAAAAGAATTTTAGTTAATTTTTAATGAATTCAATTTATTTTATGTAGTTTTAAGCTGATACGTTTAGCAAACGTAGTTCTTAAAAAATATGGGGTTTGGAAATTTCTTTAATATGTGTTATGATTTTAGTGTGTGTATGTTTGTTTATGTTTTTTAGTTAAATGTTTTATTTGTATATTTACAGTGTTTAACAAATTTGTGGACACATTTGCAACTTTTTTTGTTTTTAACTTTATATGCTTGAAGTAAATGTAATGTTTCACGAAATGCAGAGTGGTATATATCATTTTAAAGAAAATGTTAGATTGAATTCAATTCAAAAAACAAAATTAAAATATTAGCAATACAAAAAAAATTATGTGTATTGTAACATAAAAAACAAACACAGTAATAAAGTGATTTGTAATGCCTAGCTTTCCTTGGCCAATCACTGTTTTTGTTCTGAGAACCTATCAAATGTTAGTAACTGCCAGTAGGAGCTGACATCATGTTTATAGTTGGAACAAGTCATTATTGTACTTTTTTCTGCAGAAAGAAGTCTGTTTCTTAAATAATCAAATTACAAGTAGGAATTGTGGAAAAAATTTTAATATTCAATCAAAAAAATTTGGTTTGGTTTGACTTTATTATCCAAAAAACTAGAATCAACACTAGGGCTATTATTAGTCAAGAAACACAGACATCAAATAAAAGAGTAGATTGAAGGCCTAAAAAGCGATGCAAGATTATTGTGTTACAAGAAAGTATTCTTTCCTATGTCTTAAATGTAAACAGGTGGGTGATTCAGTGACTACATGTGAAGTTCGAAAGTTTTGTTTAAGATATTAGGGGACAAATTCAATAAAAATTAAAGCAGGAAAAGGCCGAAAAAGGTGCACCATATCTGCTGACGACAGAAGATGAAAAACACTATGTCTCCAGGATCGAAGAATGTCATCAACGGCCATCAGAACTATTTGGTGTTTTCATCAGTTCAAGAACTATAAGGAGAAGATTAGCAGATATTGGTCGAAGAGGTAAAATCCCAAAGATAGAAAAGACTTATTTGAATTTGCAGCGGTGCAAAAAATGAATAAGTGGGCAAAGGATTACATTAATTGAACAGATCATCAGTGGACACAAGTTATATGGAACGATGAAACTAAGAAATCGTTATTCAGTAGTGATGGGCAAAAATATGTAAGATGTAGAATAGGTGAAGAGCTATATCCTGACTGCATTGAGGCAACTGTGAAGAATCCACTTAATATGATTTGGTCATGCAAATCAGCAGATGGTACTGATCGCCTTCATGTTATCGATGGGACACTGAATGCCAGAAAATATATTGACACTATTCAAGCACCAAAATTTCTACCTTCCACCAGGGATCTGTTTCTCAACAATGCTTCATTTATTTTTCAGCAGGATTCTTCTCCCTGCCACACAGCAAAATTATCGAAAGAGGGCTTTTGTACAAAGAGCGTTGAACTGTTGTCCTGTCCAGGAAACAGTTCTACCTCAATCCTATCAAAAGCTTGTGTCACCATTTGAGAACTGTTCTCCAAATGAGGCTCCCATCTAATAAAAGGAAACTAATTGAGGTTATAACTGTTTCCTGGCAACTTGTAATAATGAAAGATCTTAAAACTATCGTCAGCTCAATGGAACAATAATATGAAGCTGTAATAAAAAAAAAAGAGGACACCTTACAAAAAGTACTGATACTAATGTGTATCATTAAGTATTGCAGCTGTATTCTTTTTGTATTGAATACAGTATTAAAATTTCTTCAATATGATTTGCATGATCTTGCATTTTGTGAAACGTAAAATTTTCTGTACGCATACTAAGTTCAAAAATATAACAATTTTCAAAAGTGTCCACAATTTTGCCACCACAGTATATATTTTGTGAGTATTAATATCTCCGCTTTCGAAGAACCTTTGTGTGTGCTTTTTTTTTTTTTTTCTTTTTTATCCAGTTTGAAAAGTACTTATTTCTTAATCTGTATTAAATAAATAACATGAAGATTTTTTCCTCAAACAGTCATATTAAATATGTACCATATGTCAAAGTTCTTTCTAATGATTTTCTTCTTCTTTTTTTTTTTTTTTTGCACAATTTGTATTTCAAGAAATAAAACAACTTTTGAAAGGTGAAAGTAACGTATGGTTTGGCTTACCTAACAAGAAAGAAATGGTTCTTAACTATAACTTTTGTATCATACAAAAAATAATTGGAAGTTCTATTATTAACCACTATTTACTTGTTCTATATATGGGATGTGCTAATCAAAACATTTTTTTTTCATACAATGGACAGGTAGTAAACTTTTTGTACATCATAATTCACATTTTGTAGAAAGAATTAACGAATATTTAAAAATTTTTTTTTTATGTAGACATTAAGAAAATGTAATATAATTTAAGATTTTAGTAATAAATATGGAATATCATATCAACAGAGAAATTTTCAAACATGAATGAGAATTTATTCTAAAATTGTTTTCTAAAGAAATCATCCTTTCTCTTTCCTGATTAAACTTTAAAAATGAATATTTTATTAAATGCAATTAACAATATATACATATATATATTTATAATATTTGGTGAGCTTATATATATAAACTAGTTGACATACTAACATCAGTAGGTTTTTTTTTTTTTTTTAAAGCAATGGATATGAGTAACAAACTTTTCTGTAGGAGCATACTAACATATATTATCAAATGTCATGTGATCAAGCCACTAAAGTATTATTGAATGGGGCAGACACAGTGAAATTGATAGCTAAAAATGCTTAATTCAAAAAAACATATATTTGAATGGATTTGTAATCATCAAAATTTAATTTAAATATTGTATTTGTCATGTATCATTTTTATGTGTATATATATATATTTAAAAAAATTGTATAAATATGTAATAGTTTTTTTCTCTTTTCTGAAAAAGTTAACAAAATTTGGTTTCCCCTTATGTTAAGCTATTGTTATTATTATTTTATCTATAATAATTGCAATACTTTCAGTTATATTAGGAAAGAAAATGCAAATACACTCATTTAATTTATTTATTTACCAGTTCTTATGCATTAGAATCTCGACGGATTTAACTGCATTCTCATGACGGAATTGTAATGAAATTAGGACTCGGGAACTCGGCCCTAATGAAACATGCGTTGCCCGAACACACGAAAATAACCATTTGGGTACCATATATATATGTGTGTGTGTGTGAATAGTACAATCCAAATGTATGATATGATAGTAATCAGATCTTTTTATGTAGAGGAGTTTGACATTGAGGAGAAGAAAGTATTTTTTTTTCAAAAAAAAAATGCAATTAAATTAAAATGTATCACTGCATGTGGAACTCTTTTATTAGCGGTTTAATGAAATAAACTTAATGTGACTCATTTACATCATTGTATACGACGCAGATGAAAATTTCAAGATGTGAAAGGTGACCACCACAATTGAATGCTACTCGCTCAATATAGCAATCTTGACGCACTTGGACAAACCTGAACTCCTTACAGTGAAGTTTTCTTATTTTATGTCATTGATAGTGAAGTATTCAAACACTTGAGTTCTAATGCGCAACTGCTACATTTGAATATTACTGGCTGTGTTTGAAGATCCTTGGTACACTACGGAAATTTATTTTTACCCACAAATAAAATTTTCCCGATAAAACAGGTTCTTGTGTAAATTGATTTGCCGCATTTTGGGCAATTATTACTTCTTGGTACTTATTATTAAACAAAACATGCTTTTTAATAAGATTATCACTGATAATGTTTGCTTTTTTTACAACAATATTATTTAATTGCAATACATATGTGTAATATTTTCCTTTCGGGAGAGAGAAATTTTTAATTGTTATTCAAAATTTCAAAAAAAAAATTACACTCAATGACTAAAATTAAGCCACATTAAAGTTAGTGTAAACCATCAATTTTAATTCTCTGATCAAATTCACTGAGAAAGCGTTAGAAACTTACCTGTCTGTCGCTAAATTTTTAAATTTTGCGTATGTGCCTACTTTCTATATTCCAAGAACCAAACATTATTTTTCATTATCTATAAATTTTTGGTCTCTCCACCTTTAATTTTTAATCGTCGACACATGATTGAGTGACTCTGTTCAAAAGATTTGTAATTGACTTTAATTCCCCGTATATCTCTGCAAATTTCAACTTTTCAATAGACTTTCACTTACCAACTTCCCAGCATTACAAATCCTCCACACACAGCTATTCTTCTCCACAGCTGCGAGATATGGCAGCAAGCGACCTAAGCACCCGCAGAAATCAACGATTTGTAATTGATTAACTTAGCACAGGGGCTGTTTTAGAGACGAAGCTATCGTTATGCCATTTAATTTCATATTCTCATCTCAATGTGTAATACATTCCTTCGTTTTCTTAACCAGGTTATTTAAAACTTACCATCTTGATGTTAACGAAAACTTCTTTAGAAGTAGAAGAATACTTTATTTGCGTGTTTAATGATTGGTGACAAATTTAATTAGCAAGTAAAATTCAGTGTTTAAGTGAATGCTGATTTTCTTGAAAATAATGTCACTTCATATTCTCGCAAATTCAAAATTTAACAAAAATCTTTTTCTTCATATCGTTCTTATGAAAGATATTTTCAATAAAATAAAATATATGAAAGGCGAAGCGACGCTTACTTTTCAAAATACAGTAAAATAATTTGAAAAGTAAGTGTTTACTATTCTATTGTATGGTAACAATATTAACTATTTAATAATAAAATGAGGTTGTTGAGAATTTTTGCAAAATTAATTCAAAGGTCAATTTTGGGATGAAAACGTATGATCAGATATTTGATGAAGCAATCCATCCTCTTATGAATCATTACTTATGATAATATGGCTATGGTTTGAAAATTAAATATCGTTAAAAACTATTAAAGTTAATCCAATGATGTTTACAAATGTAATTCTCAGCTATCAAATAATTGTGAATACGTTTTAACATAAGGGCAAAGAAATTATAGTTACAATTGAAGATTGAAATATGAACTTGAAAAATATCATTGAATCCATAAAGTAAGATAGTTTTTGGTCAAGTAGAAATATTTTTGTCCAGAAGGGTTTGCTTGCTTCTAGTTGAGTGAAGAAATGAGGAGACATTAGAACAGTTATTAAAAATATGTTCATAAAGAATCATCTGTTAAGTCTGATTATTGGTGAGCTATTAGGGACTTAAATGATTTATAATTGGATATTGATGAGATTTTAGTGACCTAAACGATTATAAGGATTTTATCAATCATCATAATGTTCACTATTCTAAAGATTTCATAAATTCTATTAATGGAATTCGTACTAATGCCACAGAAGAAAATTAAAACAACACAAAATATTTAACTTAATTTCTTTTTCTTTTGCTTGTTTTTTGGGAGAATATTTGTAAAAAATTCAATTCCCCATTTTAATAATGAATAGCTAAGAGTAAAATAATTACGTGCATTAAAATGATATACCTTACGAAATAAACTTAAAATTGTCATATTTTGCTTCCTCACTTGAGAGTTAGTCAATAATGCAATCTAAGTTAATTTCTTCCGACAGATCTTTCTCTATTGTAATTAAATTACTCCATCTCTCTTGGCACATAGGTTGTTAGTAAATTTTGATAATTTTTAGTTTAAAGAACCATCTTTCCTCTGATGCAATTGTGACTGACAGAATTGAAAAATATTTTTAAGGTTGTTGAAAAATGACGAAACTAACTATTTTCACCAATAAACTCCAAATTTTCAAAGAATCCGTAATAGCATCATTAATGATTTTATATATAACTAACTCAGTGTTCAAATCATAACTATTAACATCCCTAATTACTGAATCACCATTATACACATATAAGGAATTATAAAAGTTTGTACAAGATTTTTCAAAGTTATCATTGAACACATATTTCTGAATCCAGTACAATTTAAATAATGTGTTACATTCGCTTAAGGTATCCGCCTACCTTTAAAACATGATTTTCGGTCAAAAAGTTGATTTTTTTTTTATTTACGGTCTATTATTAAAGCCGGATTTCTTAGCTTTCTAGAACAGTTTCAATTTTGTTTCTATCTTACATAGAATTTGAGTTACAAGCATTTTAATAACAGTCTGTCAAATTTTAGAACTGGAAGTATTATTCTGCTACCGGAAATGGAACTTTAATGTTTGTTTTTCACTGATTTTTTACGTAATATCGCCATTAAAATATCTTCCAACATGCAAAATGAATTTCCTAAGACCCAAAATGCAAATTAATATTTTAATGGTGTAATATGTTAAAAAGTACTAAAGGAAGTTTTTGTTTGTTTGAAAACTGGGAATTTGGGTGCATATGATGTAATTATACAATTTAGCGAAGGACATAAAGGTTGCTTAAAAGTCTTAAATAAGCTGAACATTGAAAATCCGAGCTTTTTCACTGTAAATGGATACAAAAAGTTGGATTACAATCGAATCAGGGAATTGAAGCGTTATATAACACCTGTTAAATGTAAGCGTAAGAAAATTTTAAAGACCATCAGGAAGAAAAAGATAACTTATTTATGTAATACAGATAGTGAACTTTACAAATCAAGGGTCTTTTAAAGTTAGATGTTTATTTAATTAGGTAAGTTTCTGGGTTGAAATGTATTTTCAGCTTTTTCTCAAAATCAAGATTTTCATATTTTGCTTCAGCGCAAAACATCGTATTGAAAAAAGTTATGAATAATGTTATGAAACTTTCATGGAATACTATATGAAAGTGAATTCAGGACTTGTACCTCTCCTATTGTTATAATGCGATTACTTTGCATTTTATTGATGATAAATTTTATAATCTATCACAAATTTGTAAGTTTTTTCTGTATGTTAAAGTACGACTTCCTATAAATATTTAGTTTTCCGGGTTAGAATTGCGAGAGAGGCCAGTTATGCAGTAGTACTTGAGGTAAGAATTACTACTCGTCAAAGAGAAACTATTTCAGATGTCTGATGTTCTCCGGAGATACCATCTTGCTGCATGACATCTCCCTAAAGCATCTCACTCTTGTTCGCAGTGATTTAAATCAGAATAGCCCACTGGCCATTCCTTTCTGCAGATATCTTCATTTTCTAGGAAATCTTCAACTACGGAGTCCCTGTGTAGACGAACATTATCGTGTATAAAATTAATGTCTGGACCAATGGACGGTGTATGCCATCTTTCTAATGAGCTGTCTTTTCACTGTACTGATTGTACAAAGTGCTTTTTAACATTTTCTTTGTTCTATATTGAAAAATACACTGTTGGTCATTAAAATCGTAAGACCATGAAGGAAATGAAATCCAAAAAATATACACCCATGGACAAAAAAATTAGCGCACCAAGAAATAATTGCGGGATCGTAACGAAACTTGGCATGAAGGTACATGTCGGGGAGATATGCAAATGATTAGAAATGCAGCGTGGTTGCGCACTACGTATAGCCGGTAGAGGGCGTTTAACGTCCTCCATGGAGTACAAAACAGGTAACCAAAGCTTGTTTAAGTGTGCTGAATAATTTACAAATTAAGAGCTGAGGTAGACATGCCATTACGCCGTTTTCGAAGACAATATGAGCAGCTGTCGCAGTTTGAGAGGGGGAGAATCATAGTCATGATGGAAGCTGAATGGTCAACTAGGCGAGTAATTCGTCAATTAGGCCGCTCTAATTGTGTTCTGAGTAGATATTGGGACCAGTGGATCCGAGATATGTCATTTACACGAAAACTAGGCTCAGGATGCCCTCGACAGACCAGTCGTCAAGACCGCCCCATCTTAAGAAATGCACGCGTACATCCAACTGCTTCATCGGCTGCCATCTAGGCATAGGTAGCACCTTCACTAGGGGCCCCTGTGTCTTCTCGAACCATAGAAGGCTCCTGGCTGAAGGACATTTGGGATCGCGGGGCCCATTACGTGTGCTGCCCTTGACGCCCACCCATCGACGTCTCCATTTGGAGTGGTGCCGCGCACGAGGAAACTGGACTGCAGCAGAATGGAACCAGGTCGTTTTTAGCGACGAATCCAGATTCAATCTCAGCAGTGATGATAATCGTATTCGTGTGTGGAGACCCCGAGGGAAACGCCTCAATTCTGTCTTTGCTTTACAGCGACATACCGCTCCCACAGTTGGTGTGATGGTATGGGGTGCCATTGCCTACAATACACGGTCACCCCTAGTATTGAACCGTGGCACCATGACTGCCCCACGGTATGTCCATGACATCCTGCAACCACTTGTGTTGCCACTCATACAACGGCTCCCAGGAGCCATTTTTCAACAAGACAATGCTCGGCTTCACACGGCAAGGGTAACACAAGACTGACTTCATTCTCATCAAAAATCGGCAAGTAAATTCAATTCGTGTTTTGTGATCGGGAGGTTTCAGCTTTTGTATCACGGGGATCTTATACGGATATCATTTTAAAATAGATCGCAGAATCTTTCGTTCTGTCAACCACGAAATCTCCTACTCGTGTGACATTGATCGAGCACTTGCTGAAGAATAGACGGAACGGGAGGCTCTTTCAACCATAGCCATAGCGACTTCTTCGACAATTTTAGTCCCAACCGGTTTCCGTCATCTTCTGGGCAGCACACCCAAATCTCCAGTCTCTTTAAATTTCATGATCATCATCCTGAAATCAATCCTCTGTACGGGGCCTTTTCGTAGATCCTTTAAACGACGATATTCACGCAGAGCAGCTGAGTGGTTTTTGCCATTGTGATAAAACAGTTTTACCAGTAAAGCTCTATTTTTTTTTGTAAGGGCATGATTAACGATGACAAACTCATGCTGAATGATTCTCTGACTATGACTGCAAGTTTATACTGAGTTTTTATGGATTAGCATAAGTAATATTCTATAAAAGCCATCTGGAGTCAAAATTTGTACTAATTTTATTTATTGCATAAATCTTTTTCCTATGGTCTATATAGCATATATTCCAAGTTGCATCCAAAATCCGTTAAGCAGAACATGTTCTACATGCCTCAGAATAGTGTAACTTTAATTATAACCCCCCTGTATAACTTTGTCAGAGACAGTTGTCAAATACTTGAGCAATATGGAAAGACAATGTCATCGTATCGCTTGAATGGCATGAGAGAGAGAGAGAGGTCCATTGGGTCTCTGCGGAGTTCCCAATCTGAATTCCCTTCCGCACTAAATAAGAAATAAATTGTATGAAAGGGTGGCAAAGGCCCTTTATCTCTAGGTGGAATATTGAATGTAATGAAGGATACAGAATATTATCTCGAAAGAATGTTTTTCGTGCATATATTCTTGCGTATGATTTCTATAAACAGATAGGGATAATAGCTTTTGCTTTTCTATATCCTGATCAATCAGTGATAACTGTTTCCTTTTAAGGGCAACATCTTTGTTATCAATCTTTTAATAAAAAAAAAAGAATTTAGCGAGAGAAAATCTTCAACCACTGTTTCTACATTTTTCTTACATAAGTTGCCAATTTTTACTTTTCTATCCTAATTCATTAAAAAAACTTCGAAAACTTACTATTTTGTTGCTACATTTTAGAAATGTGTGTATTATCTCCTCTTATACTCACCTCTGTCCCATTAAATTTTTTTTCTCAACGGATTTGGTTTCACCACTTCTAATTCTCAATCGCAGTTCCTGATTAAGACACTCCCTTCGAAAGCAATTCAAATGTGCATAATACAACTAAATGGTGTAGCGTCCATCTAAATTCGGATGACAACCTTACGTGCAAGTAGGTGAAGTAATATTAATCCAAAATGAAGGAAACCACTGGATCTTCCGGACAACCTAGAATAATAAATATGTATACTGGAAAAGACAGAAACATTCGAGGGTTTTCTGAAAACACAACTTATGTAGAAGCAATTCTACCCACTGAAATAATTTTCTGTTTCAAAATATCAGCCACCTTAAAGTTTGAAGAAATAGATGGACAGTAACATTTTTGCAAGTAACTGTAACCTATGTTTATTAAGAGCTCTACGGAAATCAATAGTACA
The DNA here is from genome assembly GCA_019974015.1 of Nephila pilipes. Taxonomy (NCBI): domain Eukaryota; kingdom Metazoa; phylum Arthropoda; class Arachnida; order Araneae; family Nephilidae; genus Nephila; species Nephila pilipes. Next base: position 39,320 of record BMAW01069373.1, read on the forward strand.
GTGTTAACATTAATTTTTGTATTATTGTATTTCGAGTAATGTCTTACGATGTATACGAAATTGAAAAAATGCATAGTCTCTTTTAATCAAAAGATGATTAGGTTCCATTCCTTTTATTTATCACATAGATATAGACCTATCTCTCTTCTTTCAACTCTCGGTAAAATTAGCGAGTTTGTCATCTTAAATGGAATTAAAAAAACTCCTAGAACATTTTAATCCCTCACCAATATATGGTTTCTGTAATTAATTACCCACCTCTCTTAACACTGACAGAACTCATTATCTCAAGTTCCAAAAAAAAAAAAAAAAAACAGCAACAGGTGCAGTCATCTTACATGTTGCAAAAGCATTTGATGGGGTTTGGATCAACTCAATAATTTCTAAATTAACTCATCACTCATTCCAATCTGGTCTAAAAAACTTCTAAATTTATTCTTTACACTAAGAAGTTTTCAAGTCCAAGTTAACCATGCCCTCTCGGAAGCTAAATTAATCAATGCAATAATTTAGCTTCTGAGAGGAAGGAACTACAGCAATCTGCTGTAGCTCAAGGATCTCTCATTGATCCAGTTCTTTTCTGCTGTTTCGTAAATGACATCCCTCAAAGAACTAATATTATGATTAACCTTTTCGCTAATGACACCGCTATCCTAGAGCGTTACAAACATCCTTTTATTATTCTGTAAGGCCCTCACACTTCACTTAAAACAAATAGAATAATGGTTAAATTTATGGAAAATTAAAATCAACGTCAACAAATCTGAATCTATGTATTCACTTAGAGACGAAAACTACTTCCAATAATTACATTTTTCAACACCCCTATATCCAGTGGTCTCAGAAAACAAAATTACTTGGTTTAATTCTAGACCAACGATTTACTTAGAAACAATACATTCTACACACGCGTGATAAGCAGGGCTGACCATCTATAGGGTGCGGAGGATGCTACGCTCCGGGGTCCCGAGATTGAGGCGGCTCCAACTTGATCAGAACTAAGATAATATACTCTTGCATATGAATATTTGATAATATTCCTATCGTTGTTAGTATGACATAAAGTTCATTTTATCGTAAACATTATTATAGTGCATCTATGAATTTCAACAATCTTTTCAAATTAATTCTTGATGATACGAGTATTTAATTTTTGTCATTTGATTCAGAAAACTCTTGAGTATCCCCACCTACGATTAAACTGAACTTTTTAGTTAAGCATGTGAGCAAGAACACTTAAATAGTTATACTTGTCGTATTAAGCATTGAAAAAGAAATTGCAATTTTTCTGAAGTTATTAATGTATTAGCAAAAAAAAAGTATTAAATAAACATGCATTCATAACATTAGTTCGTGTTTGTAACTTTTTTTACTTTACAAAAAATTTTTGGGCCCAAATAGTATCTTGCACTCATACTCTTTTATAGAGATGAATGACTCTGGTGACAAGTTTCATATTATTTAGCGTAAAATCTAGCCCTTAATTTAGCGGAACTCTAAAATTAACTTAGAATAAAGTAATTCTCTAAACCTCACAACTTCATCGCATCCTAAGCTAGAGTTACTCAGTGTAAGGTTATGCTACGAAATCAAATATTAATATCTTTAGTATTACTCAAAATGGAACTATACGAATAATTTGTGATGCTAAATGGAACACGAGAAATAAAGATATTTATAACGTCATCCGCATCCTAACCTTTGATAAATACGTAAAATATCTTTCGAATTTTTTTATAACAATACTGAATTTATTAATAATGATATAACCTAAGATCGTTTGAAATCTATAATATTACACCAACTGTTAGATGGCCAAGAAGAATCTTAGCCGATTCTTTTAGATCGACATAATTAATTCAGCATTCTTTTTAAATCAAATATATCTATAATATTTTAATAGCATACACAAATCATGAATAATGATTCTCTTAACGCTGTGGTATGTCATCCGACTCCCATACATTTTAAACCCGTAGTGCACCATGTGTGAAGCGGGGGGTTGGTCTCTTGAAATATGTCCCATACATTACATCAGGGATCTATACTCTTATTATATATCTTGTTTTTTCCCTCCTACTGCATTCGAAATTTTTAAGATTTCGCGCCAAATAATCTAAAAATGCCACTTTTTATTCAGAACTTAATTAAAAAAATTTTTTCGAATCACTATCATTTCAGCAGGTTTAGTTTTCCTTGCTCTGTCACTCGTCTGCACAGCTCTTCGGATAAGAATCTTGTTGTTCGGTTCGTATACTGAATGCTCGAACCAAGCTCCAAGGTTCCTTTTCGGAAAAGTTTGGCGTTAATCGTGTGGCATCACTTACTTGGTTGTTTTGTTACGGAAAACATATAGTAGTCGAAGTAGGTACAAGAACGAGTGGTTTTTTCAAATCTTGACACATTGTTGGTAAAAGTTACAATAGGGCTATGGCCTTTGTTTTTCTTTCCCCCTCTAAAGCAATCAATCCAAACATAATATTTCCAACGGTCTACGAAGGATTGTACGATTTTCTTTTACAAGAGATAACAACTAATAAATAACTCAAAGTTTATAATCGTTGCAAAGTAAGTATTTAGTATTTAGTTGAGCATGTTACACTTAAGTTACGTTTGCTATTACATTTTGGAGAAAAAGCGTGAATTTTGCCGAAAAACTTTTTTTTATTGCATAACTTCACCACCATACTTGAATTAATAGAGATTAAAAATATTATACGTGCATCAGGTTGTTTGCATTATCTTAAAATCTTATATTTCACCAACGAATTCGTACAAAAGAGATATCCTACTCATAAAAATTTGTAACACATCAATTACGGATGTTTCTATTAAGAAAATTAACATTTCTACAAAAAAAGCATCTGTGTCTCGTTTATTCGATAGGCTTTTCTATCTGCTGTAAGATAGCTAACGGCTCACAAAGGAGAAATACTGTATTCGTGACTTTCGTCAGTAATGCTCCTTAAGAATAATTTCTAAAAATTCATTTGGGTATTAATACCAATCAAAAAAAGCAGAAGCCATATCTTTGTGAATTTTGTCAAATGGCTTTTACTGCTACCAGTGATTCAAAAAAGCATGCAGCTATTCCTTGTGGAGAAAGGCCGTTTGTTTGTGAAATATGTTGCAAAACTTTCTTGCAAAAAGTATGCTTAAAGGCACACTTGCGTATTCATACAAAAGAAAAGCTTTATGTTTGTGAAATCTGTAAGAAGGCCTTTACTCTCAGTGGTTACTTAAAGATGCATTTGCGTACTCACAACAATGAAAAGCCTTATGTCTGTGAAATCTGTAAGAAGGGCTTTTGCAGCAGTGGTAATTTAAAGACTCATGTGCGCACTCATACCAAGGAAAAGCCATATGCTTGCGATTTTTGCAAGAAATGCTTCGCAAGGAAAAGTCATGTAAAAAATCATTTACGCATTCATACTAATGAAAAGCCATTTGTTTGTGAATTTTGCAAACAATGTTTTACAAGGAATGAGTCTTTAAAAGTACATTTGCGTATTCACAATAATGAAAAGCCATATGTTTGTGAATTTTGCCAAAAGGCTTTTACTGCATCTTGCGATTTAAAAAAGCATATACGTATCCATAGTCAAGAAAAATCTTTTGTTTGTGAAATATGTAACAAAGCTTTTTTACAAAAAGCATACTTAAAGAAACATTTGCGTATTCATACAGATGAAAAGCCTTATGTCTGTGAAATCTGTAAGAAGGCCTTTACCTGCAGTAATTACTTAAAGTTGCATTTGCGTCTTCATACCAATGAAAAGCCTTATGTTTGTGAAATCTGTAAGAAGGCCTTTTCCCGTGGTAGCAACTTTAAGACGCATATGCGTTTTCATAGCAAAGAACGACCATATAATTGTGAAAATTGCATGCAAGCTTTTTATACTAGTGGTGATTTGAAAAAACATTTACAAATTCATATCAAAGAAAGACTGTGTGTTTGTGAAATTTGTAAGAAATCTTTCTCAAAAAATTATCATTTGAAGATGCATATGCGCATTCATACCCAAGAAAAGTCATATGTTTGTGAAGTCTGTCAAAAAGCCTTTTCTAGCAGTGGTACCTTAAAGACACATATGCGTATTCATACCAATGAAAAGTTTTATGTTTGTGAAATATGCAAGAGGGCCTTCAGTTCCAGTGGTAACTACAAGGCGCATTTACGTATTCATACCAATGAAAAGCCTTATGTTTGTGAATTTTGCCCAATGACTTTCTCGCAAAGTGGTGGCTTAAAAGTTCATTTACGTATTCATACCAATAGAAAGCCATATGTTTGTGAAATTTGTCAGAAAGCTTTGTCTTGCAATGAAACTTTAAAGCTGCATATGCGTATTCATAACAATGAAAGGCCTTATGTTTGTGAAATATGCAAGAAAGCCTTTTCCACCAGTGGTAACTACAAGACACATTTACGTATTCACACCAATGAAAAACCTTATGTTTGTGAAATTTGCCAGAGGACTTTCTCGCAAAGTGGAAGTTTAAAGATTCATTTACGTATTCATTCCAACAGAGAGCCTTAACTTTGCATAAGTTGTTAAATAGCTTGCAATGTAAATAATTATTAAAATCATTTGTGTATACATGTAAATGAAAAAAAATTACTAGTGCAATGAATGCTTTTTGGTTTTAAATCGATTCATATTGATATTATTGTATTGATAAAAATTAACTTTGCTTCGGAATAGCGATACACAGATTTTTTTTAAATTTGTTGATTTGTTTCTACATTTGAGAGCCATTTTCAATTTTTATGTTTCATATATGGCACAATTGTTATATCTTTGAAATAACTTTTCATATACATTTGATACACACCTACTTACATTTACTTATTTTATGAAACACTGGCATTTGAATAATGATTACATTTAAGCATATATATATATATGTTGTATTATTAATTGAAGGATATTGATTATGGTTTTCTGGTTAAATAAAAATACAAAATAATTTTTTTTTGATAAACTAAATACACTTTACATAGTTTTAAACTTATACATTTACCAAACAGAAATTAGAAAAATGTATGGAACAGAAAATATTTAAATCTCATCTTTATAATTATTGTGTTTGAAATTTTCTAAATACTTTAAAGAAATTTAGTGTGTATGTATGCATATACATGTACTGAGTTAAATGTTCAATGTGAAATTTTGTATGCTATGCAAGTATTAGTGCTTCAATTTTGAAAAAAACTTTATACTCTTTTTTATTGTATCAAAATTAGAAAGGTGCTTACTTCTTTCATTTATTTCTGTAGAATAAATAACATGAGCATTTTTTTCGGAAAAAATCTTACAAGAAATAGTTATAGGATGTCCAAATTCGTTTTAATGAAAATGAGTTGATTTTTGTTCTGTGCAATTTATATTTGAATAAATAAAACATCTTTAACAAAAATCTAAGGATGAAGAAATTTAATTTACTGTGTTTCTTTCTTAATGCGAAAGAAATACCTTTTAATTATAACCTTTACATTAAAAATTATTTTAAGTTCCATAATCGGTTAAAAATTGAAGCTTTAAAGTTACAATTCACATATTTTAAATACCATTGCAAAAATAGAAAAAGAATTTGCTTTTGAACAAGGGACAGGTTATAAGATTTATCTATATCTGAATTCATAATATCTAAAAAAAATCAACTGTTTCAAAAAAGGAAATTCTAATTTCTACATATAAAGGAACTATTATAAGTGTAAGTATTCATAATACACTTCTAGTATGGTAACCCTTCCAGATAAAAAAAAAAAGTCTCTTTAATATTTCAATTTCTTTAACAATACTAAAATAAATGAGCGTTATAAATTTTTTTAAAAATGTGCATGAAAATGTATTTTTAAATTTAGAACCAATATAAAGGGTATTGTATTTTATTTCTATAAAAAAAATTTATGTTGCGTATAAATGAAAATTGTATGACACTTATCTGACAGTCATTTTTATACTATTGAATATTTATGTAGCCAGAAATATGGAGCTTTGATGTATGACTCACACTTTTGAATTTTACTCACTCAATTTGGCTTTGTTGGTGCACTTCAAAAAAAAAAAAAAAAAAAAACTTCTCTTATTTATAGTAAAGTATTCCCAAATTGTTTAATTATAAAGGCATATGCCTTTTTAACCTTGAAAACCTTTTTTCACCTGATGTTGAAACACATGAATCAACTTGGAACAAATTTTCAAACAGAAAAATTCCCAATATTCTTATGAATTCATGATGCATGAGCACATACATCAATTATTATACATGGTGCTAAAACTTCAAAATAATCCATAAGTGCTCAATTTTTTGCTGTGATATGTTAAGTGAATAATCCATTTAATATTACAGTATATGAAATTTGTGTAGCACATTTTACACCCAAAAAAATCGATTGATTTCTGCAGAAATGTGTAAAATAATAAAAAAATTTTTTCTCTCTGTGGATTACATAGGGAAATCAAATTATTATGTTGATGTTGGTGAATTTTTCTATCTAGAGAAGGTTCTCCAAGTTTGATTTGTATCTTTTTACTTCACAAGACAAAGCTTTAACTGAGAAAGAAATTGTCTTTGGTACCAATTCATGGCACTTAATTCCATCTTTATTGTTTCAGAAAGGATCTTTGGTGAATTATTGGAAATGGTAAAAAACTCTCCAAAAATTGAACTCATAATTGGAAATTTTTATGTTAGGTGGAAAGCAAAATGGTTTTTGCAATTGTTTCTTGATAGCACATTTAGGAATACATTTATTGAAATTTATAGCAATACATATAATTGATACATTTTTGATTTATTCAGACAAGTTTTCAAAACTTTATTATAAAAATTCAGATCATAAGTTACTAATCGTTTTTGGCCTATAACCCCCTGCTCTAAAAAGTTATTCACTGCCACCTTTTTAGAAGAGAAAGAAACCGACTACTGTTCTTGAAATTAGTAATCTAAGTCAAATTTTTCTAACTTTTGGTGTCATGACAGACATTTTTCAGTGATTTGATGGTGCATTACTTAGTTGAAATGTATTATATTATACATTGAAAAAAAAAGATGTTTTAAAAATTACTTTATTAACATATTGTTCTATTGCTCAAAGTTTGATGAACAAGTATTTCTTTTTTTAAAATTTAATATGATATTTTTGAGATTGTGATTATTTATAAATGTTGCATTGAGAGGCAGAATGGGAGGTATTGGTGACGGACGTCATAATTTTCATTCTTGGTCAAGTGACGAGGAAGACACGAGTCATTACCTCCCTCTCTAAACTTCCACACCACAGCAGACTTGGGATCTCGACCCGATTTAACTTGCATCGAAGATTTTAGTGGTGTGTGGACTTGAGCCCACTCCAATAATGATAGTCTGTGACCATGACCATCAGGCTACTGTGGCCACTGGTTGAGTACAGTGTAGAGCCACCACATATGTATCAAATTTTTCTATTTTACCAGTAATTCAGTAAAATTATTAAACATTTTTTAAATGATAAAGAAAAAAAATCATAAGATATTTTTTATTTGATTCTTGTATACTGTGACATTGTACATGGAAATAAATTGTATTCTGAATATTAAAATACTAGTAATAAAATTCAAAGTATTGTTATAATTTTAACTAATATTTATCTGTAGGCAATTTTTCACTATGAAAGCAATTCTAAAATGCATAATTAATACTTGTTATATATATATATATATATATATATCATAATTAATTTACCAGAGACTGTTAATCTGTTTCAATCAATAATTTAAATTTGTCTTTCATGGATTACATAATTGTATGTGTCGAAAGTATTGTACATTCCAAATTTATTGAATGGGTATTTATTATTTCTGTTCATCTCTGCTGACCATAGTACGAGTATAGTATTGGTTTGTATAGTATTGCTATGTAAAAATATTCTTTTATATTTCTGTTCAATGTTTGTTTTGAATTTCTTTTTAATTATTTACATTAATGTAATTATACTTTTCTGTTGAATTCGAATGTAAAACTCATTAAGCATCCAAGTTAATTTTTGTACTCACATTTATATACTATATGAAATTATGCTATGGTGATGTTTATTTAAAGATTTCTTAAACTGAGTTATGTTTGATTGTCTTAATCCCACTGTTCTTTGTTTTGAAATAATTTCGATATATATTGCAGCTATTATAAAATTTCAATGCTGAAATATGTTTCTTGTTAATTAAGTATTCTTGTCATGTGTGTAAGTATTTGAAATGTGTTGAATGTGTGGAACATTCTATGAAACTTAACCAAGATGTTATTACTGTATTATTTTTTTTTACTTTAAAGTTAATTTTTACAGCATAAACTGTTGTGCTAAAAATGCAAATAAATTTTTAAGTTGTAAGTTTTACTGTATACGAGTTTAATTTCTTGTATCTGAATTTTAGTTAGCTTTTAATGTTGATGACGTGAATTATCACAATTATAATGTATTGTGTGCATAGTTATATTCCGATTTTATGACTTTTTAATTTCTTCAAATAACATTTTGGCAGTGTTGCAATTTTTTTACATACTTTTGTCGAGTTATTTGTCAATACACATCATTACATGTCTTTGTTAACATTTTGAAACATTATTCATTGCCAAGATTGTGTTCTATTTGTTGTGACTTGTAATTGTAATTTTTTCTTTAATTCACTTAATTTCTGATCTTTCAGTATGTTTAATGTTAATTTTAATTTACTTGGACTTCATGTACACTAGATATTAAGGTTATTATTGTCTTTATTTGTGAGTTCAATGTTAATGCCAGGGAAAAAGTTTGATTACATCAAATTTATTTGAACAATTTTTCTTGTGGTCATAATATTGTTTTTAGACTTCTTTTTATTCGTAATTTGTTGTTAGACTTGGTCACAGAGCCTAAGATTGTATTTAAATTTTAAAGCAATTTTGACTATTCATTCAATGTTTTGTGGTCCTTGTACGAATATTTTGTAATTTTATGCATTGTAAGAAAACTGAGGGAACATTGGAATTTCGAAGATCTTGAAAAAAATCAGCATCAAGTACACCTGGTGCAACGCAGTAAATAACAAATAATGAGCATAGATTAGCTATTTTTTACTAGTCTCTTTTCGGATAATTTTTTTTGTTTCTTTTCAGATGCCATATTCAGAGGATTCCAACTGTTACCTGTTTTGTAGTCAAATTTCTCTTCTGTAAACCTTTACTTTTCGTTTGTTAGAAGGAGGAATCATGATACGTGGTCCACCTTAATTATGGATAGAAGGTTTTAATTTGGGATGGCTCCTCTTGGACTCTGAATTTATAGTTGAAAGATCTGTGGAAGCTCAATGAGCATTTAATGCTCAGGAATGAGATTGGCTATTTCGAGAGGAAAGGGTGCTTTCTTTCTCTATTTGCGACTCTGCATCCCTCCCTTTAACGTTATTTAAATTAGAAATTCCTCAAGATTTGACACTCACTCTCTCAAATTCGACAGACTCATACACAATTTCATCAGACACTCATGCATTTCATGACACACATACCCTAAGTATGTAAAACTCGAAAGTGTAACTGTTAACTTTCATTCTATTTGTTTAAATAAATTTGATGAATGCACCAAATAATGGTTTTCTCTTTTAGTGATTAGTCATTCTCGTTTTATTCAATTGTCATCTGTGATCGGAGTTCCTCTCTCCCACTGTACGATTCACTTTGGTCTAATTAATCTCTAAATTTATAGTTTTAAGTAAATATTCTGAAAATGGCTCCGTATCAATATCTTTTGTATTTAAAAAATTCATTTCCAACATAAATGCTCTAAATACAATTATGTATTTTAATTGAATTTAAAAATTGAGCTCCTTTCTGTAAAAAAAGTTGTGATATATCTTTCATATTCATTGTATGTTTCAAAGATACATTTTTTACATCAGTTTCGAGTTCGTTTTCCTCTAAAAAAGTTTTCAACACTCTTAGAAGAATATTTAAAGTGCCGTTAAAGAAGTTAAAATATCGCAGAAATGTTATGGTGTTAAGTGGAGGTGGTATATTATACTCTCAAAAGGATATATTTACGTTTTTTATAGTTAAGAAAAGTTATTTAATCGCAATGGAAAACTATAGCTTATCGAATTTATGAGAATAGTTTCCAGAGATATAAATTGAATTTCTATCAATGGATTATATTTTTCTCTGCTTTCGGTATATTTTATTGTTATAATTCAGTAGTAATTTTACTTTTATTTCAAAATAATTCTGAAAGATAATTTTTTAAAAAATCTATTCATGTATGAAAATATAGGAAAAAACTGAAATAACTGATTTCATTTGGAAAAGTTATTTGAAAGAAAAAAAATGTATATATTCCTCCTTATTTAATTTTAGGGCGTTTTGAAAAAAAAAATGTTACGGTTTATTTATTTTTTATTCTTTCAATTGATTACCTCGAACAGAATTATAAATGTATTATAAATTTTGTACTAATAGCTTTCCATTTCTCAACGATATTTTTTTTTATAGAGATAGAATAATACTTATATTACGCTCACCGACCAAATTTCAAGGCCATAAAATTTTTTTGTTGTTGTATATCAACGTGTAATCGAAAATGGAGAAAAACGCTGCATATGCAAATCATGTAATAATGTTAGAAGCTGAGTAGATGTATGATAATTCAAGATTTTTGTCAAAAGGGAACAGTTGTAAAGTCTAAATGAGTATGTTCAAAATTTTACTTCCACACATTGTTTCGCATTCGGAAATGGATATAGATAAACATTTTATCGGTAGATAATTGCATAAAATGGAAATGTCAGTGAATGTAAATGTTTTTTTTTTGTTTTTCAGAAATTGATAAAATAAGTCTGTTAACGTTACATGAGCATCGAACTAATGATCAACTTTTAAAAAACGTCTCCCTGATTGGAATGTAAGGGAAATAGCTGTTGCAGTAGCTCGATCAAAAACGTACATGAATGATTACCCTGAAACTCTTGGCAATTATTAGTTCCAAAAAAACAAATTGGAAGAAAGAAATCAACGTCTATTCGAGAAGACAGAATGTTTTTACTTAAAAACCGACGCGAAAATATGTCTTCTGGAATAATTTCGTGCGAACTTTCATTGAAATGTCATGCGAGATTAGTTCAACGTCGGCTTAAAACAGATTTCTGTCTCATTTTGGAAGAAAATGGCCAGAAAACCATTCCTTACCAAACAGTCTCCCGTATCGTTTTCTCAAAATCGCATGTCTTGGACTGATACATGGAAACCAAATTTTATCAGATAAGTAAAAATTTAACGTAAATGGCTTTGATGGGATAAATTATTGGTATAAATTAATGGGTGATAAACATCTTTTAACTTGAAGATAGTTCAGAGGTAGCCCTGTCATGTTTATGCTGCTGTGGATATGATGGCCTAGTAATACTTTCGTAAACGGTGGAATGAACATTTATTATCATTATATGATTAGCGAGCATTTACTACCTATGTCACCAGTTTTCAGGGGTTAACATTGGAAGTTTCAACAATGCATCGTTCTAACGCGATAACTCTGTGGTTAGTAACGAATGCAGTGACAACATTGGATTTTGCAGTCAGAAGTCTGGATCTAAACTCAATAGAAAATGTATGAGAATATTTAGTTTGGGCCATTTATGGTTACGACCAACAGAACCATAATACCTAACAGACAGCATTTCTTTCGATCTTAAATGAGGGGTATAGCATACCTATAAACTTAGTTGATACAATGTTAACTCGATTATTTAATGTAATCATGAATTATGGTGGTTCAACGAAATATTGAGGTCGTTTTTGCTTATCTTCATTTGTGGTCTTAAAACTATGTTGCACATATGTTTTCTTATTTTGCATTTCTTTTGAATAAATAAAAGTTTTTCATGGTGAGACTACTTAGTATGCAGTAAATTTTTAATTTAGCTCTCATATACGATTTTTTTATTTTATTTAAACGATTTTCAATATTTTTGTGTTTTATTATTCACAAAAATCTTGTGGCCTTAAAATTTTGCCCATGACTGTATCTGCTTTTCTGTACTTCGCCAATTTTTTTATTTGAATAAGTGTCAAATTTGATAAGGATGTTACTGATTAAGCATTTTGCAATACGTCATTTACTATTCATTGAATAATTTTATTACATCTTTATGCTGGTTTCAAATTGTATACTTTATATAATTTCAATCTGAGACGTTCACTGAACAAAAACAATAGAAAAATGTATGGAATGGGAAATATTTTATTCTGATTTCATAATTAGTATTTAGGAAATTTCCTTACTAAGTGTAAGAATTGTTCTGTTTGGTTGTATATGTATTGAGCTAAGTGTATGAATCTGATTTTATGTATGTTTGGACATAAAATCAGACTGGACATGAATTTATGTATGTTTATTTGAATTTATGTATGTTTGTTCTTTGACACATGTTCAACAAGCTGTGCAATGCTGGGATGTACTGTATATAATGTATGAATTTTGGATTACCATTTGGGTGGCAGTTCTATTGTTCCATTTTACAGCACACTTTAATGGCAAAGAGAATTATAGAAATAGGCATTGAATATTTTCCCCTACCAAATCTTCATTTCTTGTTAACGTTTGATGGCTGAGGCATTATCTAACAGAGGAATCATTTGTAGTAACTATAAAATGAGACAATATGTGCAGAAAATTCACTCTGCCTAGTAATACAATGTTTTTTCCTTCACATTCAGCATTTCTCATCCTCCCATGTTTTCTTCATCTGTATATGTTGCACTGCATACAGTTCAAATGACATTGAATACACTTATTTCATTTTTTAATTGAAAATCATATAAAATATGTTATTGATTCTACAAAATCAGACTTAATGTGCAGTTTTTTAAAAGATTAAAAAACAATCAATGAATTTTGACTGTTTGAATATGTAATGGTATAAAGTATTTTTGATGAATATAAGACATGGATATATCAAAACTATGAATAATTTTACTAGCCTATTCTTGGAAAGTAATCGTTTTTAGTTATAAAATTGTTCGCATTAATTCATCCATTGATCATTTATGTTGTAGTCTTTAGTTCAATTATTTTTAAAAGGTAAGATAATGAAATAGTGAAATGGACGTAGAATATCTCTAACCAAGCATTTCTTTCTATTTCCTTTGATTTAATTTATTTGGAAATTTACTCTAATATTTTATGTGAGACACTATTAAATTGAGCTGCCTAAAAGTAAAGATAATTATTAGGAAATAACCCTAACTATTTGGAGAAGTAAATTGACGTTTAATTTGGAATTTTAATTATGTAATGATCCCTCCAAATTGAAATAAAATTAAAATGATTTGAATTCAATGAAAGTAAATTGATGTTAAAAGCAATTTTGTGGTTCAATTAAATGATTCTTTTACGTAACATTTTCAATGTGGATGTGATCTAATTCTATGATTTCTCATTATTTATAATTATTTCCTTACATAAAGGAGTGTTCCTTTCCAAACATAAAGGAAATACCTCTTCATTATATCATGAATGTAATATTAACTTAAAAATAATTGGAAGTTTAATTACTTAAAAATGAATTTTAGAAGATCGTTATTGATATATTGTAAATGTCAATAAAATTTAAAACAGAATTTCCATTGTAATAGCAGACAGATAATACAATTTAAGTATTTCTTAATCCATGCTTTGTAGAAAAAGTTAATAAACATTAATATTTTTTATTTAGATGTTAAGAAAATATAACTTATTATATTGACATTAAAAGGCCGAATATTATATCAATAGTGAATTTTTAGAGTTTGGAATTTGAAATTTTTAGAAAAAGGATTTTTTAAGAGATCACTGATCTCTTAGTTTAACTTCGAAAAGGAATTTTTTCTTCAATGTCCGATTCGAATACATTAAGTTATTGGCTATAAAAATATTATTAATAGGGATTGGTTAGTTTCTGGTTTTAAAACAAGTAGAAAGACTTTTATAACTTCTTTTTTAAAACATTCATATTTATAGAAATATATGTTGTTGTATAATATACTTGTTCATATTATCAAATCATTCTATTTCGAATTTCATGTCTGTTACATTTTGCATTTGAATTCCATAAACAAGGTTACTGAGAATATATTAATCAAATGAAAGATTTGTTTTGGTATACATTGTATTTCGGAGGAATATTACATCATTAATATTTTTTGAAGAGTTTTACCTACACAGCACTTTTTAATACTCTTTGTGAGGGTAATAACATTTTTTCTTGGGCGTTCTAAATGATGAACACAAAATTAATCTAAGATCTGTAAGAGAATATGCATGCTTTACTTCGCCTACAGTTGATAAAGAAATACCCGAAAAATGAAATAATTTCAAATGTTTAACATGAACCACACTAGAGACAGATCAACAAATGAAAGCCTATGAAGAAGCATGTACTGAATCAAAATAGGTAACTTTTTAAAGTTATTGAAGGGGATTCTCCACCCGGAAATTATCTGGTTGTTCTATCCAAGAAGTCCCACTGTCAGTTTGTACTAAATTTACGAACGGAAAATAATCAGAAAATATTAATGAATCCATCAAACGACGCAAAAATAATATGGCTAAATTCTAGAAATTAGTTTTCCTCCATTCATAATTCTGTAATACAGAAAGGTCATAGACCAACTAATCGGGGAAAAATAGGAATTTTATACCATCAAACTGACCAGTGGTAATACAATTAAAGCAGCTATCAATGGACTTTCTTGCAGCACTCCCATTGAAGACATACGGGAAGAATTAAGTCCAGGAATTTTCTCTCACTGAATTAATTCCATTAACCAACAGAAAAATTACGAAAACTGTACCAATTTCCATGATTACCTATCCTCGTTCGGAGAAACCCAGAAAGCTTTCAAACTCACTAAGTTATGCTATTTAACTGTCAAAGTAGAATCTTATCTTAATATTGGAGTAACCCAATGTTGAAAACTGATACATTTAATCATAGTGTATCTAGTTGATATTTTCAAGCCCGCTTTTTAAAATACAAGGAAAACCACCAAACTACTGAATTTAGCTTAAAAGAAAGAACACAAAACTTCTTTTGTATCGACTGTTAAGAGTAGACTTGTGACTTATCATCAAGGGTACCCAAACTCCCCATAACCAATCAGAAATACTTTTGAAGACCTGATCGTAATTAATAGCAGCAGAATTAGAAGAAACTACTACGTTAACGCAGTGAGTAACGATGATTGAAGATCAAAGAAAACAAAAACAATAAATAGTCTTTATAATGCAATTAATCTCCTCACAACATTCATAAATATTCCAGCAAATTTCCATGTCTTCTTCTGAAGCAAACACCTCGAATTTGAGAAGTAAGGAGAAAGCAACGGAAAAAAAAAAGACGCTCTGATAGACGGTTTAACATGAAGAAAATGAAATCAGGATTGCACGTAAAATCACTTGTTTTCACCTCTAAATCATTCTTTTCTCGATTTTCATCAAAATTCAATTTGCTCCATATCCCATTAAAAAAACAATCAAATCAAATACGAGTATTATCAAATGCCCTATAACATTCAGTTATGTTATACATAACATCAAGTAACTGAAGTACGAAAGTATGATTGCATCTTATTGTTAGAACTCACTCACACCCACCCACACAATTTATTTTCCCTTAGAAAAGGAGAAGGTGATAAATACTGATATTTATTCTTTAGCTTGAATATTACCAACATTTTTCAGCTTTCAGTGTATTTACATAGCAATAAAACTATAACAAATGAGCATATATTTAGAAATTTCAAGAATTCAGATAAACTCTAACAGGATGTCATATATCCTCAAGCAAATGTTTACTATATGTTGAGAAATAGTATCTCAAACCAAGCCACATTCATCAAATTATTTACGGCCGATTTGCTTCCTCAGCAGCCAATCGATTGGAATATATATAAGAATTTTTTTCAAATCCATTGATATCGGAGGAGGTCGATGACTTCGAAAGAATTCTTTAACCAAGTGACACTACTTAAAAATTGTTACATCAGCTGCTCTTTTCCTGATTTTATTCAATAAATTTGAGTAAAAGTAGAAATTTAAGGAAAGTCTTTTGTGGACATATATTCTTATTCCATTCCTTTATACTTTTTGAAGTCTTTTTAAATAACCGAACAATAAAACCTCATAGAATATTCGACATTTTTTTATTTTTATTTTAAATAAACTATACTTTAAATATTTGTCATGGACATTTCGTCACATGTGTCTGAAAAAAAAAATCAGAACGATTTTACATACCCTGTTCCATGATTGATTGTTTTTTAAGGTATATATATATATATATATATATACACATAAATGTAATGATTCAATTTAAATTTGTAACAATTTTGCAGAAAAATTAATTTAATTTCCTAATTTTTCCCACTCTGTAACGCAAAAGTAAAGAGTTCATTCTTATTTTCTGCTACAATTCCAAATTATGCTTTAATTTATGAGATCACGCACTCATAACAATGTGCTGAACATACAGTTCTCACGATTGAAAATCTGTAGGGAATCCCTACCAGGCTGTTGGAGGCCATTTAAATCCCTCAGTATCCATACATTTTATGTCTTGTAAATTCTTACGTGAAAGGGGAAAATCCCTTCTATGAAAATGAAAATAAGTAAAAATTCTTCCTCTTCTGATCACTTCTACGATCTTGTGCTGTTCATCAAAAGGTGGAGTTGTATCCCCAGCTACATGGATATTCTCTTTCTCTCTCAGCCAAAGTGGAATAAACAACAATGAAATTTGAACTTCCTTTCAACTTATTTTATTTATTTAATTAATTTTCTAAATCATTATTTTAGAAACGGATAGGATTGCATACCTTTAAGGTGGTTAAATCTTAATAATATTTTAGTATCAAAGATATATATATATATACACACACACACACACTACTGGCCACACAAAATGCAACACCCAGAAGGACCAGAGATATCACAGCGTAACTTATTTGGCAGATAACATGTTGCACAAAGATTAAACGATTAAAATTACAGCCTCTTGTGAAGTGAGGATGATGACAAAATCAGCAGTTAGTGTAGCCACCATTGTTGACTATAACTGCTGCCACACGCCTCGGCATAGAATCAAAGAGGCTTTGGATGTATCCTTGGGCTACAGCGGTCCATGCGGCTTCCATATATTGTCAAAGTTGATCTGGTGTAGCAGCGGGTGGAGTATTCCGGGCCAGTCGTTATGCAAGCATGGACCACACATTTTTGATTAGCGATAGATCGGGAGAACAAGCAGGCCAAGAAAGCAATTCAATCTTATGGGTAAAGAAGAACTCTTGAACATTGCGTGCCATGTGTGGTCATGCATAATCCTGTTGGAATATGGCTGATGGCAAGCGCTGAAGGTATGGGCGGACCACGGGTTCCAACACCTCAGAGATGTAGCGCTGGCTGTTCAGTGTACCGGTAATGCGTACTAGAGAGGTGCGGGAGTGAAATCCAATACCACCCCAAACAATGATACCGGGTGCAGGACCAGTGTGGTGATGCATAACGCAACAGTTCTGCAGCCTCTCACCCCAGTGTCTCCAAACTCGAATCCGACCATCGTGATGTTGCAGGCAGAAGCGGTATCCATCAGTAAACACAATGTCGTTCCATTCCGTTGTCCATGTCCGCCGTTCATCACCCCATTGGAGGCGCAAACACCTGTGGTTTCGAGTCAAGGGTAAACGAAGCAATGGACGCCTTGAGGACATTCCATTCTGCTGCAAACGGCGTCGAATGCTACGAGCAGACACCGAATCATGCATAGCAGACTAAATCCGTTGTGCTATGGTTCGTGATGTAGCTGCGCGATGCATCACTGCCATGCGCACAATTTGCCTGTTATCACGGGCAGTGATGCAACGAGGTGGATGTAATCGGCCCCGTGGATCCGTCGTTCCATCCTGCATCCAGCGATCACAGATCTGCATCACAGTTGCTTGATTTTGTCCAAAACGTTGACCGATTTCTCTGAAGGATAATCCGCAATCCATATAGGCTGCTATTCTTCCTCGGTCGAATTCAGAAACTTGGTCAAAAGATGCTCGATGTCTTACACGAGGCATAGGTAAACAGCTTACGCAAAGAAAACGCACGAAAAAACAATTGCCATACTTCAAATCGCCGATTTGTTCTCCCCTTATATAGCGCTTGCGAGTGGCGCTACGGTCGCCCGTGATGTGTGTCTGCGCTGCAATGCTAATGATTTGCATAGCTCATCGTCGCAAACGCATGATATAAATTTCACATGGTTTGCATGCTTCCTTCAGGGTGTTGCATTTTGTGTGGCCAGCAGTGTATATATATTATTATTATTATTATTCATCTCAGCTGCAAGATACGGGTTTGAAGGCTACAAGCGATCTAGGCGTCCGCAGAATTCATCCACAGCGTGGGTATAGTCTCCCGATTTCTCTG
>BMAW01069384.1:0-21800 GCA_019974015.1 Nephila pilipes
AAATATTGTTGGTTTGAAATGTTTTCTTTTTCTATGGATTGGAATTTGAATGGGCCTGAAGTACACGAGTACTGCATCATTATTATGGAATGCCGATAAAGATTTTGTTGATTGCATTTTTGCGAACCAAAAATAATTTCATGTTCGTTTTTTAAATGTGAATTCAGTTTATTGCAGAGCTATATTGTGTGCATCACACCCTATATTACCTAAAATGCGTAACTAAATATCATAAAATAAATTTCGATAGAAAAACGGACCGTAGTAATTTTGTGCCTTGAGGTGTTTATATAATTATATAACATATATAAATATCCAATTGATCCAAAAAGAAAATGAATTTTATGTGTTTTGAGGAAAACAATAAAACCCATTTAAAACATATTTTAACAATTTACTTTCATCAATAATTGCTGTTCTTTACTTTCAAAGTTGAAAATTAAATTTGCAGAATTATTCAACTAACTTTAAAATAATTAGAAACAAATTGGATTCTACTCTACTATGACTAGACATATTTAATAATAGAAGATAACTTGTAGTTATCTTAATACAAGTAACGGAGAAAAAAGCACATTATAGCACATATAATACTCAGTTAATTATGCGTTAATGTTCTTGTTTCGTATATTTAACATCATGAGATTGAAATTAATGTCATAAGAATTTTGATAAAATATTTCAAAGATTTTATTTAATATGTTTATTTAAAAAGTGAATTGTATTATATTGTAAATAAGAATAATTCAAAAGAATAAAATAGGATGGGGGAAAACATATTTTTTCCTGGCATAGTTGGCTATGGTGACATTTATAACGAAATCTACATCTAATTTTAAAGGTAATTATTGTATTGAGAATTGGAATATATATGTATTTTGGTTAAATATTTAGTAGAGTGTATGTTGAGTTCAATTCTACTTGCTAGATGGTTTGAGTTTCTGGGCACTCTGGATGATCGAGAGGGCCCAGAAATATAATTATAAAAGTAGAAAATATAATTCAGACGAATTGATTCAACAGATGTATATTTCTGCGTTTTATGAGTAATTTCTTATCCATAAAGTTTAAAGTTTATTTAATCCAACTTTTTATAAATATTCACAGTGTCGATCAATTTAATCTATTTTCCTGGAATTTTTTCTTAACTTTATTTTTGCTAATATCATTGAAATACCTGTTTCTTACATTGATTTTACGTGTTTTGAATTAGAAACATAATTTTCCCATAACTTCTTTTAACAAATTTGTGCATTTTAATGACTTTAAATAGCAAAATTTGAATTTTTGAAATTTATTAAATATAACGGAGCTACATTTGTTTTTATCTCAGACAAAACTAAATACAAAACTGAACAATTGATTATTTTTTGTTAGAATTCTAAGTATCTTTTCAATTACTCATTGGATGAAAAACATAAAAAAAATATTGTATGTCCACAAGTGATTGCTTGTCAGTTTCAATTAATTTTTTTTTATCTTGATGCAAAATTTTCTGTTTGCTTATAATGTATTAATAAAAGCAAACTCACTTTAAGATTTTCTAATTGTTTAAATTTGCATAAATAAATTTTTTGACGAGTCTAGAAAATGCAATGTAGTTCAGCTAGTTAAATATAAATATTACATTGTCTATTTATTTCCACATAGAAAACAATGATTATAAGTTCACAAGCCAATTTTCTGGCTTCTTTCTTTTACATATCTCGTTGAGTTTCACGATCATTTCTTGCAGCATTCGAGGAAATTCAAACAGTTGAAGTTGGTAACCATTAATGGTCAAATATCAAGACAAAGTGACAAATCGAGAATTGCGATGAACTTTAAGTGCAGAATGATAAACTTCGATGTAACTCATAGTGTTGTGTGTAACATATAGAGACAGTTTATTGAAACCGGATTCAAAGAAGGAAAGCATGTTCCACCTCAACATTCAATTAAGCTCGGTATTTATCTTTCACAGCAAGGCAACAGTATGTAGTGCAAAAATACCTAGGGTGTCTTTTAAACTTCTTGCGGTCATAGAAACCAAAGTTTCAAGGGTTATTATTTCTAAACATTTACATGAGAGATGTTTGTTTGTATGAAGAACAACTGTTGTTGTTCCGTTCACTTCTTAAAACTGAAAAGTCAGTTTAGAGATATAACATCAACATTAAAATGGAGATCAGAGAGAGGTCGTTCTCTTAATGAATGTCCAGATTCTTCGTAACTGCTGAATATCATTATACTTTGATCTGGAGGGAGGAATGGCCTCACTACACTTCCTGTAACATCCGAGAAAGAGACTGGTATGAATAGGAGGTTGAATAATCTGGCTTGATACCATATTGGACGGGTGCAATGACCTCCATGACTATAACAGAGGCTTTATAACGAGTGTCAGATGTTGAGATAAAAATTTTGAGCCTTACATTGACTTTATTAGAGGTACTGCTGGTCATGTTTTCTATTTTTATTGACGACAAATTTTGTCCTCGTAAGGCCTTTCCATTACGTAAGTTCTTTGAAAGAAAGGATTTTCAACGGAATTTTCGCCAGCCATATCGACTGAACATATTTAGAAGCTTTTGGGGATGCAATTTCAACTCATTATTCTTCCGCCATATCTCTCGAGGAACTGAGAACAAAGTTACTGAAAGAGAACAGATCCACTAGTACGGGTATCAATTATCTAATTTCTAAAATGAATTTAAGAAATGAAAGTTGTATACTTTTAAGAGGAAACATATTCCCCATTAATTTCCTTTTTGTTACATCTTGTGGCTTCTCTTTAAGAATTTCCAGTGCTGATTAGCTGCAAATACAAGTTTAAGTAGGTACCATAACAGATACATGTTATTTTGTGTATTGCATCAATATATGTAGATACCTAACATTATTGAGATCTATTTAGCACTTCTGGAGATAATCAATAAAAGATGAAGATGTTTTTAATTTTGAATACCAGAATGTTTTGTTACACCAATAATATGCGTAAAGTGTTCATATTTTTTTCTGTTATATTTTACCATAAGTATCTTTAATTGAGTTAAATAAATAAAATCGATTTTTTCCCCAGCAGTGGTAATTTTTTTCTTAGTTTTTGACTATTTCAAAATGCATCTGGAGAAAAAGAAATTGAAAAACAATATCTCGTTTATTTTGCTTATCATAGCCTAAATTTTTTAAAATTCTCTTATTATTTAAACTGTAAGAAAAATGTTCCAGACTTAAATTTACGATGATTTGGATTAAATACATACCTTAAATGACAAACTTATTTTTTTTCATAGGCAACCTTTGGAAACTTTATAAAACTCCATAAATAGTCCATTTTATTCTTATATCACGTATTTTATACAGTAAGACTTAGGAAAAATATGATTTTGATTCTTTCTGTAAGCAAAGTAAGTCAAAAAAGTACTAACGTAAAAATGTTTTTACTAACCGCTGAAAACTGATAAAAATAAACTATGAACAATGCTATTACTGAATTTCTCAAGAACACCATCTAAATTTGGATGTTTACAAAGCATTTAGCTCAATTTTTCAATTATAAAAATCATTTACATAGTGTTTTTGATTATGAGCTAATAAAATAAACTGATGATAAGAAGCTTATTTTATTTCCTGAGCAACCGTTTGAAACTACATAAAACACAATAAATATTCTATATCAGATTTTTATTATGCATTTCATCCAATAAGGCTTAAGGAAAGTATGAGATTCATATTTTTGTAACCAAAAAAGTAGCTAACGTAAAAATGATTTACTAATCTCTGCAAACAGATAATATTGCATTCAGAAAAATGCTATTGCTAAATTTCTGGAAAGAATATCCAAATGTTGATATTTTTATAATAATTAAACAATTTGAAATTTGTAACATTTAAACTTATTCTTAGAAGAGTTCTATCATAAATAAATAAAAAAATTACTGCATTTAATATGAAGAAAAACAAAATGAAAATATGATATATTTTTCCGTTGAACTGTAACTTGATTGATAACTGATTTTTTAGAATAGCATTTTTTTAAATACTTCCTGCAAAAAATAAAACAAAATAAATTAATGTATAAGAAATGATTACTTAATTTTTGAAAGTAAAAAGGAGGAATGTAATTCATAGTAAACACATTTTCTGAAAAAAAATTATATTTAAATCCTAAATTTGTCTTTCAGTTGCTCATTTTGAAACCCTGTTCTTATAAGAAGTTTCATTTCTTTATTTTTACTAAAAAGTGAAGGTAGGGAAAAGTGTGAAATTTCTCTCAGAACAATTTCATTTAAAACCAATACACTCAGATGTTGAATGTGAAATTGCATGTCTATCACTAAGCAATTTAATGCTAAGGAGATTTAAAATTTAAATTAGAGTTTAAAATCATAAAAAATACTGTATTATGAGTGGATTTTTGTTTTGAATTTTTTAAATGTATTTGAAGTTTAATATACGAAGTTTAGAAAGAATACAATATAATTATTGAATTAAGTAAGTATTACTCTTCATGGAAAATGTTAGATTTTCATGATTAGTTTAAGCATTAGTCAGAGAGAGTTTTTATTTCATGTGTTCAAAGCTGTAATATATTTTCATTCAAATATTCTGCTACTACTTTAGGTGGCATAAACTGTAAGCCATTTAATGTTTTTACAAAATTTTGCATTGATTTTATCCTTAAAAGTTGCTTCTTTTTATTGATATTCCCTAAGCGATTAATATTTTGTATATTATCTCCCGCCACTGAATGTCGATGTCTTAATGTTATTTTCGATTAAATGGAAGGAATTCTGAAATGTTCTACTATTATTTCTCAGTACACCAAAACAGAAACAATTATTAATATTTTTCGTAGGGAACATATAAAATAGAATAATAAAATTCCACGAAGAAATGTCACAATTTTAACAAGTATTATAAATTACTTTTCAACGATTCCTTTCACTCAAATATTTCCAAATATCCCTTTGGAGACTATAACTGCTTCGTACCAAGTGCTTATTACAGTTTACTATCGATTATATAGCTGAAACATTTAATTTTTCTCATTATTTATTACAATGAATGTGAAGCTTCTCGTTTTTATTAAATGGCTGAAAGAATATATCTAAAAGATGATTAATTACAGTCACTGATATAATAACTGAAATAATAAAAAAAATCTAAATATTTTCTTTAAAAATAAGAATTGAATTTGAATTCCGCATTGCTTGTTGCATGCGATTTCTCTTGGACTTAGCAAATTTCTTTTTACTTAAAATACAAAATAAAATGTTATCATAAATATATTTACGCAAGTAACTAATTTCTCTCAAGTGATAAATACGAGTATATTGCTTTTTACAGTTTAATCAATTATCTATATTGTAACAAATTATATAAATATCCACATTATTAGAACAGTATGAACAATAAATTTTTTACTTGTGAAAAATGTTTTTGCATCAACAAATTTGATACAATATAAATTAAAATATATCATTATAATAAAAACCAATTGTTACAAATTAAACTTAATGACAAAAACTCACATTGTGTAATAATCGCGATCAAATGCATCATAATCAAGAAGCGAAATGCAATGTAATTGTAAAGCGAAATAAAATATGACAATCGAACACTCAATCTAACAATTTGGAAGTATTAAACCAAAGAATTCTATGTATGTCAATGCATTAAAATGTTCTTGTTTCTCGTAATAAACATATCATTTCTAATGTAAACAAAATCAAAACTAATAACACTTTTCTGTATATAAGCAAACTTTGAAATATATCATGTACTTATCAGCGACTGAAGAAAATGAAATTAAATCATGATGCACTTTTTTTTTAAAGAAACATGTAAGAAATACAAAATTGAAAGTTAGATAAATTTCGCCAGATTTTTTCTTTTATTTTAAGGAAACAATGAAAACCACTATAAAGAAAACAGTTGCCACTATTTTCAAAAGACATTTTTATTTAATCAACTGGGTAACAAGATCATAAAACCCGTGAAAATTTCTCAATTCCAACATTTGAATACCGCGAAGTATTAACTGAGTTTTAATATCTTCTTCAAATGAGTGTCAATATTTAAAAGTAAGTTCACTTCAAAATCTAACTTTTTATATAAATGCTATTCGTTTGATGTAAAAGAAGAAAGTAATAAAAATCAACTAAAAGCTTAGTTAAAATATTTTTGTGATGAGGCCTTCAATGTAAATATTACGTATGATTATATCTTAAATGATCTTTTTTTTAAAATTAATGGACTTACAAAAAGAAACATAACAAAGATATCTTAAAATAGATTCACCATAGTCATTGCAATAAATACTTTAAAAATATAAGAAAATAAAATGAGTTTTTTTAAATTTCTTGTTAGAATGCTTTTAAAATGCCTTTTCTTTAATTTATTTTATTGAAAGTACCACATATACTTTTGGCAAAACTTAAGATAAAACGTATATAATTTAGGATACATGTCATTGTTATTTGCACCAGAACAAAAAGTTTAAGTAAATAATTAACGTTTTTAACAAGCTTTAATTATTTAAAAAAATTCTATAGTACTAATGTTTTTGTTTTATATTGTTATTATTATTATTATTTCTAAAGTATAACAAATTCAGTTTGATATGAACTCAATATGCCTTCATTTTAATATGTAATATTACGTAGAATTGCACTGAATCTGACGTGAATTACATCATAGTAATCAGTTTAAATTATATTCAAGTACTTCGACATTTTCTGAATAGTTAAGAATATAATTGCCTTTTAAAATGTGTTGACATACTAAGCTCCTAAATTTTCCCTGTACTTTTCATTCCAGGTCACAAGTTAATATTACTTGACATCAAATTTAAAATTATCATTTTGACAGCATAAAATATACCAAATATAATTTTGTCAGCAATAACGGATGACTTTCAAAATAAAAGAAATTCATGAAAATTGCATATATAATTAATTTAAAATTACATTAACAAAATTAAATTATTTGTAATTAATATCTAAATTATTCATCAAATATAGATACAAATATTAAGTAGCTTAATAATATTTACTTCTACAAACCAAAAGAAGAACATAAAAATTGCTGAAATTTAATTAAAAAAATTGATTTTTAATTTTTATGTCACTTTAGTATACAATCGTTTCCCGTTGACTCTCGAATGTCCTTAACACGCTGTTTAACAATAGTTTTTTTTTTTTTTAATAAGCGACCATTTGTGAAATTACACTCCTAGATATTGAGACATCATAATCTTCTTATCTTTCTTTTTATGAAATTCAGCTTTATTTTTAGTTAGGATATCGTCAAGATTTCCTGTTAAGAGCATAACTTAATGACTTTTTTTTATTTCTCTTTTATGATACAAATCATTATTTCATGGAAAGTTAAATGCTCCAGTTTAGATTAATTTTTGTGTGAGATATTATTTTCAATATCTCGCAATCAGTGTGATTAGCTCTACTTTTAACCATTTAGCATTGACCAAATTTACTTAGTTGATAAAATATTAGGCTAAATTTACTTCAAATACTTTAGGTATTCTTTTATTAAATATTTCTAGAGATTTTTTGTAACAAGCAATTGACTTACATACTTTAAAATTACCAAACATGATCATAAATTTATTTTCTCGAACTGTACAGTTAATGTGTAATTTCTCTCAAATGTTCTTTACGCAGAAACTGCATATCGATGCCGCAACTTTATTTTCGAATAATTTATATTAATATTGTAGTCGTGTTCAGTTAACATGTGGTTTCCTTAACCATAAAATCCTACTACAACCTATTAAAGAAGCCGGATAGCATATAAATCATATGCCTTTTTTTTAATCTCTTTGTTCAACCAATTTTAAGACATTTATACCAATAAAGATGACTGCTAATTGAAAACTGGGAAAATTATTGATTTTTATTACTTTCTTTCTATTAAAGCTTAGTACATATTCAACATAAAGTTTTTAAAAAAGGTATGCATTAATTATATTACTTTTATCAATATTTACTTATCTGGAAACAAATATATATTATTTGAGTAATTAAAACTAAATCAATATATCATGCGATTCTGCTTGAAAGTATTTTCAGCAAGTTTTATTTTGGCTATTCATTTACAAATTTATTAAAATAATACTTCAGAAAGCAAAAAGGCACAGTTATTTTAAAATAGGGCCTGTGATATGAATTGCATAACTTCAATAATATATTCATAATAAGTAAAGTAGAAAAACATTAGTAAAAATCTTGGAAGAAAAAAATTATTTAGATAAATCACTAACGCTTTCCAGATGAAAAATTTACCTTCGACAATTTTAATTCGTATAATAAACATATAATATAGAAATATATTTTTTAAGAATTGCAAACTGCCTTTTAAATTTAACAACTCATTAAATATTGCTCTAGAAATCTACATTTCATATTCCAACGGCGGGCGGTTTTTCTGAGTATTTGTCATAATTTTAGACTGGATGACAGGGATTGGACAGAGAGTGTTAATACGAGGCAGCATAACGAGGCATAACGCATGTTAACGGCATTGTTAATGAAAAGAAAGTTCTTCAATTTTATCTAATTATATATATTTATCATTAAAAAGTTATTACAAGAATAAAATTAATGTATGGTTTATATTTAATGCTTAAAATATTTTTGGAACCTGGATGAGATATTTGATTCCACATTATAAATTTTCAGATAAAAAACAACACAGTAGAAAACATAGTTAATCTCTTTTAAAATCACTTAACTTCATTAGAAAATCATTATATTTTTAAATAAAGGGGTTATATATAAAGTAAGTCAAAATCATCACTAACAATATTTTCACTAAAATGCCGTTAACTATAATTTTAAATGAATCAGTATCAACGTTGCAATCCTTTTCATGATAACAACGAAGCTCCTTTGACATGTTTTTTTCTTCTTTACTGTCGTTTAGTCTTTTGAAATTTCAACTTTTGATACGCCTCATATCTGACACACAAATGTTGCTCTGCCCAAGGGTCTACAGAACGTTCCATCTAACTTAAGAAAATTTGCGTGGTTCTTCTTCCATAAGAAATATCTCAAGCAATTTTTAAATTTTGATCTAATTATTTTGATCATTTTTACACAACCCTATAATTATATTTAAGAAATATTCAATAAAAAGTATCTTCAACACAGCATATCGTAAAGATTCGTTACCGAAAAAAGCACGTTCGTCCACGCATTCAGAAGTGAACGTGTCCATTTGTTCGATCAACAAAACTACCTTCTGGCTTTTTACTTTTCATTTCCATCTTGAAATAGCTTGATTTCCAATCATGTTTAACAACATTTTGATTCAACCCATATCATCCTCTTCTTCTTGTTCTTTAATAATTCCAATTCTTCTACCACAGTTTCTTACTTTATGAATAACTTCTTCCTGCATTAAATTGAAACACATAGCGATCAGTGCCATGCCAATTAAAAGGTAGAGAGAACATATAACGAGTTTTTCTTGCGTTCCTTCATCTGAGACTACGGAGTCACCAGGCACTAAGTCCCCAAACCCAATAGTGCTCAAGGTCACGAAACAGAAATAGGAGCCATCAAGGAAACCCCAGCCCTCCCATAATGAAAAAAGCACCGCGCCCCCTGAGATATAACTGACAAGAATCAACAAACACAAAGTAATGGGCACAGAGACTCTGGGCTTCTCGTATTCGATGTCCAGGTCAAGATCCGTCATGTTCTCAATTCGGACTTCGTCTTCTGGTGGCATGTGTAACTTGTCCTGGACTCCCGGTTCTGAGTTGGGGTGATGTCTCTTAGGAGAGTTGTGGGCTACTATGTGGTGGACTCTGTAGTTCTCGGATGAGTGGTGATGGTGATTGTTATGGCGTCGACGCTTGTAAGGATCACTGGAGCCGCAGCTGCAGATTCGGCCGTATACGTACCGAAAGGATTTCGCCAAGATATCACCAATGTTGGTGAGATACAACAACATGAGTGGTATTCCTATGATGGCGTAAACGATGGTAGCGATTTTGCCCCAGTTGGTTCTTGGCGCTATGTTTCCATAACCTGAAAGAAGAAAAAAATGCATATTTTAGTCGATGCAATAAACAAGAATGGAAATTTATAATTTGAATATAAGTTTTATTTTCCAAACAAAGAAATAATTATGATAAACTGAAATGCATAAAGCCTTGGTAATTTTTATCTGATTTATAGGTGCCCTTTAAATAATACTTTGATGTTTTAAATATATCATTTATAAATAAGTATTATGTATTATTTTCGGGGAAAGTAATTACGTGATATTAGTTCGTTCTTATAGCAAATCCATTCAGGTATTTTTTTCAATCCCTGCAGAGCAACAACAACAAGAAATATATTCAAGTCTTATAAATAAATCTGATTAAATAATGATAATTGTATCTTTTTTCAAAGCAATTTGATAGAAAAAAGAAGAAAAAAAAAATGTACAAAATCCAGAATAAGAGATTAAACAAGATTTATTAAATTTAGTAAGCCAAAGTAATGTTAAAACGCAGTGATGGTCAACATTATAGCCCTTAACGGTTGATTTATTATTATTATTATTTCATACAAAACTGAGCTGTGAATTTGTATTATTTGAATATTATGATATTTTATGCAGCGTTAATTATTTATGTTAGACATAATAATATACTTATATTGAGATTTAAAACTGATTGTAATGTCACACTCTTAAGCTCGTTGGATTAAAAATTTGTTAATGTTTAACTTATATCAGAATTAATTGCAGATTGTGTCATATAATTCAGACAGTCAATATAGAAAAGTTTTAAAATTTGTAACACATGTAATCTCAGCTAAAATTAAGAAGGGCGAATATTTTTTTTCAAAACAAGATGCTTAAAATTCTGTAACGTTCGTTACAAATTCATGTAACTGATAACTATGCAACTAGTTATTTCTCAAAGCTGAAGGATGAAATTTACTGTTATCGTATATACCTTACGAGTTACTAGATATTACTATGAATTATTTTGGTCAATCGAATAATAATGAATC
Source organism: Nephila pilipes (assembly GCA_019974015.1). Taxonomy (NCBI): domain Eukaryota; kingdom Metazoa; phylum Arthropoda; class Arachnida; order Araneae; family Nephilidae; genus Nephila; species Nephila pilipes. Next base: position 11,019 of record BMAW01069384.1, read on the forward strand.
AATAATTTACTATGTAAAATATTTAAATCATGTTAGAATTTACAATGGATAAATGAATATTCTATATATATATATATATATATTACTTCCAAATTCTAGACAACAATTAATATATGTTTACACACATGTATGAAATAAACCAATTTCTTTCTATACGACAGCTAAATATTTTTTTTTGCGGTTTGCAGATTATTTAATTAATTATTAACGTTGAAATTAAAAGCAATAAGATCACTATTGATGATGCAACACGTAATTTTGTGCTTCAATCGAACTTCAAGAATAATACTTGAACTGGCACCCCTCTTTTCTTAACTTCCATTATTTTGAGCCCAGACAGATTTGACGTGGGTAAGTCCTGCTACTCTGAGGATATTTATCGAAATTATGATTCCATTCCTCTAATGGAAGGAAACATACTGGCCATGACCATGCGACAATAGCCCCTCTGACTACCATTGAACCATTTTATGTATTTCTTGGAATAACCTGTATTGTAAACACTTTACAAAAGTGACTTAAGCCAATAAATATATTTACCTAGCTTGGTTTGAATGAATATCGTGCTAAAGCATTTAAGGATATTGGTGACGTGTTTTTTATGTTTGAGTTATGGTTCAGTGACGGGAAATGTACATAAATCAGAATCTCTATTTTAATTCTCCAAAAAAATTTCAAAAGAGAAAAAAATTGATAAATTATTGATAATTTTTTTGCACTCATAATTCCTTGTACCGCATGATAGAAGTTTAGTAGATTCAAAATTTAAATCCGTAGTGTCATCTGAATATCGCGATACATACAGCTTGCAATCATGCCCTTCCAAATCGGCTTTCGCAACAGCTTATAAGACAATGTAAACGTTAGTTTAATCACGTAGTATAATCTATATTACTACAAGAGCAAATGATGGAAAACTGAACTAAATTATTATAAATAATAAGCTAAGTCTTAAAATGTTCTAAACCATTTTAATTTGTTACTTACTGAAACAATCAAAAGTTGTTTTAATCTCCGTTTTCTATAAATAGTACAGATTATTTCATTAAAAACATAAATTTATAGCTAAATACTTTATTAGAAAGATAAGCAAATAACATTAAAAATGTAGCAACCCAATTCATACCACTAGAGAACCATAAATAAATTCTCTTAGTTGTTTTTTTTTTCTTTTTGCAACCCAAATCTTTTTTTTATTCAATTCCATAAAATATATGTGAACTTAAGAGAAGGTAATATCTTATTATAAATGCGTGTTTAGCTTTATTATTATTATTTCCAATCACCCTGTGAAATATATTTCAGCTTTTAAAAAAATTACTTATATTAAATTCTCTTGTTACTTCAGTTAAAGCAAATCTCTTCAGGGAATTTGGCACATTGACTAAAGTAAGAAAGGAGTGTAAAGTAATTACGGGTGTTCCTTTTACGTTAACTAATGTAATTGAATGAAAAATACACTTTCAATTATTTTACGTTTTTAATGAAAATGGGCAACTACCATCTATTTATAAAAACATTAAATACTGATAAAAGCCTTTTGGTACGATACAATTTAATTTTTAATTATTGATGGTTTCATCATATATATCAGTTTTTATTTTGGTAACAGCAGTTTTAAATTATATTTGCGCATTAAGAATAAATAAATAAATAAAAAATTTCATTAACATTTAATATTTAAGTGACATTATACATTTTTTAACTTTTAAAATTTATAATTAATTTAAAAAAAGAATTGTTTTCTTAATGCAATGGAAAAATAAGTCAAAAATAGAATTTAAATTTATATTTTAACACAAAAAAGTGATTTAAAAATCCAAAAGAGATTCAATGCATAAGCATTCACAAAAAATAAGTGAAATCAATTTTAGTTATATAAATAATTGCGTCTATTATGAAAATATGTGAGTTAACAAATATAAATGATTTGTATTAAAAATAACAAAACAATGTTTTCTTCTTTATAAAAACTTAATGATTTGTATTAAAAATAAATAACAAAACAATGTTTTCTTCTTTATAAAAACTTTATTTACAACAAGTAGTTAGAATAGTTATGACATACAGAAAAGTATTTATAAATTTGCTTTGCGAAGCGGAAGTTTTGTGTATGTCGAAAGTTTCTTCTTCATTAATATAACATATCTATTACTTTTAAAAAATTTCCCAATATAACAACAATTTGGAGTCATGTAATGAATGAAATTTCTTTTAATAGTTAATTGCAATCCTTTATTAAAAACAAAATTTATTGTTTTCTGTTTTTAATGTATAAAATTGTTTCTATTAGAAGGTTAAGAAATAAATATTATTAAATGTTAGAAACAAATATTTTACTAAATTAAGAGAGTCAAAATTTAAATTATTATTATCACTTAAAAGAAATGTTATTTTACATGAAGTTAAAAGCTCATAGGTGAGTATACTTTAGGAAGGAGAAAGTGTGCTGACCTGCATCAAAAAAGATATTACTTGTAAAAGGAAATACACACATATAATCAAAAATTATTATCATATCTAGAATAAATGTAATCACTGATACCACAAAAAATATTAGTGTTTTAAAATAATTCTCTGAATGATTAGTTCTAGGAAGCGTTACATTTCTTGTTTTCAAAAATGGTAAAACTCATATTACAGTAAACAAAAATATATTATTTATTGATTTAATAGAATATTTCTGAAAATAAAGAACATAAGCAATGTGTATAATGAAATATTCATACATATTTGATAATACATAATCTCTCTTAAGCAATTTATAAGCATTACAGTAAATTCAGCCTCTAAACTCGTAAATATTGATATCGACCTCTTAATGAATCATTAAAAATTAATCACCAGAAACTAGCCTCATGTATTGATATCTGACAGCCTCTGTTTCCCCTAGTTCGATCATTGCTTGAGTAATTATACCTTGCCTACACTACTTTGCCCGTGGCAATAAATCTGGTGGAAAAACCTCATCCTCACCCTTTCGACACTTTCCTTCCACATTTCTTCCTTTCTCACGACTTTTAAAAATCTAAAATCGAACAACCATGTCTGGCCACGTCTTCTCACTAGAGCCCCATCGCAGCGTCGGCAATTATTGCCTAACATTTGTTTTTTACCATTTTCTTTTCCCCTCTTTCATTGGGGCACACAGTTGTTGCTGATTCTATGACATTTTCTCTCGCTTCCATTCATTATTTCCCCACGTAGAAAACGAAGCCATCGATTTTTAACGCCCTTCCTGGCCGGTTTGTTTGAATTAGTTTTCGACTCAGAAGAACAGAAATCGTTTCAGGATAATATTTTGGTTGCCTGAGGCTATTGGCTAGGGATTGACTTCTTTGAAATCGATTTTCTATGTAGTCAAATGTAGTTTTCGAGAGATCATTGGAATCTTTAACTCTGTAGACAGCTAGATGAAAATGTACGTACATTAAGGCAGGTATGTCCATCTGTCTAGAATGATGAAAGGAAATGTTCTTCCGACGAGTAATGTGACATTTACTCCAAATTAAACAGGAATTTCGTATTTATTCGAATAATTCAAACTCGTTCTGAAATATATTTGTTAGTAGTTAAAAACCAAGCACGTGGTAAGAGAAATTGGTTCTCCTGACATTTAATATATTCCAAAAGATTAGTGAAAAACATTTATCTTGGAATTAAGAAAATTAAAATAAATATAAAACAAAATTTCAAAACATTTTGAAATTGTTTGAATTAAATTTTTCATTTAAAAATTTGTCTTTAAACCTCAGGTTTTACAAAATACTTCAGTTTAGTTTTTTGATTGGAGAGGAAGGTCAAGCTGCAATTTATATGTATATTCCGTCATGTATTTAAACATATTTTTCCAGTGAAAGGTAGTGATTAGAATCAATTATTTTGCTGTCAGTTCGAGCTTTTTTTCTGTGCCTGAAAGTAACGAACTTTAATGCCATGTGCTCTTTACAAAAGAATTCATTTTTGCTGAAAGTTTTTTCAGGAGAAAGAATTACTTTAATTTTTTCTGAAAAAAGATTTCAGTAAAGAAAATACATGGAAATTAAAAAACTAAAAATATGGAAATGCTTGGAGATTAAACTAAAACTTAGTACTTAAATTAATCAACAAAAAAAGTCTTATGTAGATATACAATAACTGCAAAGTGACATAAAAATATTAGTTTTAAATAATAATTCTTATAGAACATATACAGATGTACAAATATCAAGTTAAATCTTTAATAATTACTCTACAGCGTACAATATACCCCTATAAAATGCATTCTCCAAAATTGTACAAAATACCTCAATGTATAATAGTTAATAATAGAGTAGCTACGAGAAAAAATAATTTCAAGAACTCAAAGCATGTATTTGAATAATAACTACCATTTAAGTGAAAAACCGTTCAATTTAGATTGATAACGATTTGAATTGAATATTTCGAAACAATTGATATTCGAGCCTTTGATATTCGTCTTAATCTTGCAGGACAGTTAGAATAACATAGAACTTCCATTAACACAATACTGATCATCCATTTGAATCGGCCCAATGGAATTATTCAAAAGACGATGCGGCAAACACTGATCTAAATTAAATTGTAGACTTTGACGAAGAGAGAGATGAAATCTGGGTCAGTAAATACAGTCAATTTAAATTAAACGCAGAAAACTTGAAACTTTGTCATCAATCTCACATAGTATTTATTTTTAATGCATTGAAATGCAATAATATCACACAGTTATAATTTTTAACATATTTCTGTCTACGACACTTTTTTTTATATAGGATTAAATATGACCGTTTAATCACTTTTCATAGCATTTCAATTGTGATTAAATACTTATTTCAAAATCTTTTGAATAGAAGACAAAATTATTTTATAAGAAAACGTATTTCCATTAAAATGTTCTTAGTTATTATAAGGAACTTGATTAAAGATTTAACTAGAGTGTCTTATAAATATATTGAAATGTAAATTCCTAAGAGCTTAGCGTAGTATGAAAAATATTTTTTGTGAGCATTTACTTTGTTGAGTAGCAGTTTTTTTTTTTTTTTTAAATTATTGAAGGTAAATGTTTTTCAAAAAAGAGTATTATTTACTGAAATATTAATTTTTATACGCATCACGTATAGGAAAACAATACTAAAAATTTAGGTTTTGTTAGATAATAATGTACGATTAAAATTAAAACATATTGATAGAAAATGCATATAAACTGGTTATTTGATTTGATTTGCTTTGATTGAGAAAATTTAGCTTATCAGAATTTCTTACTTCCTATTGTTACGAGAGTATGATATTCCAAAAAAAAAATGTTGTTATTGTTCATCATTAATTGTGTTTTGAATATTTTTATTAAATTAAATAACTCTAGTTTAAAAAATTATGTCGATTATCGGTAAATCAATAATTTTTTTTCCGGTTTCACATTAATACTCATATTTATCAAAAAGTAAAATATTTTAATGTTCTATCATTACTTAGAACTGAACGCAAAAAAATTAAAAATTAATATTATACCCACGATACCTTTTATTGCCTCTTGATATGTTTGCCTATGACAACGTTCTTTAAAAATTAAAGTAATACTTCATATATTTTAATGTAAGCTCACGCACTCATATGCATATGAAAGAAGAGTGGGCGAAAGACTAAAAATGTCAAAAAAAAAAAAAAAAAAAAAAAAAACCCATCAATTTTTTAAAGCCACGTTTAATCTTTTAGTCTTGTTTCTTATTCACGCCTGATTCTTTTATGTAATAGTTAACAACTTTGTTGGAAACAATTTTTACGTTACGAAATCTATAATAAAAAAAGTTATAATCTTATATATTTATCATTATGTTCCTTGATAAATTAATTCATAACCTTATATATTTTTCTTAAAAGACCATAAAATTATATTATTTATAACTTTATGATATTTCAAGACATTATTTTATTTGTTTAAAATACAGTTTCAGCGCTTATAAAACATTATTTTCTTAAATAATAACGTAACTATTCTGATTATTTTTAAGAATGTTAACTTTTTACTTAAATCAATTTATTACGCTCAAAACATTATGTATGCAAGTAAATGTAATTATTCCATCTTTCATTATAAAATTAAATTCATTACTTAAATTTTCGGACAAAAAGCTTTTCTTTTATGTGGTCGTTTTAATAAAAAAAAAATACTTAGATGCAATAATATTATACGTGATACGCATATTTCGAATACTCCGAGTATAATAATAGGTATATTTTATTCGAATACTTTAAAAGATTTTCAAAAAAAGATGATTATTTATACGACATTAATACAATCCGTTTATTAAAAATTTGTAAAGATTTTTTTTTCCCTGAAACTTTTACTATGTACTCGGAGAATTCGAAGATTTGGTTTGTATTTATTAATGTCACACTGGAAGCCACACGATAGCTATAGGCGACGGACCACCTCGTAATTTTGAACCTCGGTCAAGTGACGAAGACGACACTTGAGCTGTCACCTCCTCTTTTAACTTCCACACTACGCCAATAGGAGGAATTTGACCCCCGCTACACAGAGATTCCATAGAGAAATCAAGGCTTGAAACTAGGACTCCACGTAAACCGCCGCCTACTTGTCCAATGCTTAATCACTAGGCTACCTCGGCCGCCATAATTCGAAGAAGAGACGCTATTTAAAAATCAATAAAAATAATTCATACAAGAACATTTTTCACCAATAATAATTGATAGTAACCTCGTTGTATGAATCAAATTACATCATTTTAATCACACGTACCAATTATTGATTTCACATTTAACGGCTTTTCCTAATACCGGTGATTCGGTAAAATTTTAAAACGAGACCGATATATTGATAAATTATCGCAAATGTTTCAACCTGAGAATATAAAATAAAAAATTCAGAATAACAAAACATTTTATTTTATTTTTACATTTTGTGGGGAAGTATTCGAAAATAAATTATATTATAAGAAAAAATAATACAAGTAAAATTGAACAATTTTACAACAAATTATAGGTATTTTCGCAAAGGAAACTACACATTTTTTTTGGTTAATATAAGTAACAAACATAATTGATCAGCACTTTGATCTCCTAATTGTGATAATATTTGTACGAAATGAACACATCGCCTGAAAAGCACTTTTAGATACAAAACTTATCAACTTTACAATTATCAAAAATCGTATATTATATAAATATTTGTGTACGATTAATAATTGTTAAAGAATCGTATACTATTTGAATATATTTTCCTGCAGAAAATATCCCTCTTCCTCTTTTGCTATTTTATTAATTTTTTTTCAGAAGCGAATTTTCATTCTTATTTCTGTGTTTTTGTTTTGATCAATAAGTTTAGCTCCTTTTCCATAGATAACGAAGTTGCAGATGTCAAAGAATTTGTGCATAGCGATTTTTTGAAATCTGAGCAAAATTTATCATCTCTGTTTCAATTTGACAGCCCTAGTATGTGTATCGTTGTTATAGTACAGATATATGTGTTTAATCCATTCTTCGATTTCATTTTTGATTCTATTTTTAGTTATTTTATTAAATATTCCAAAATTCTCGTCTTCCAACTTATTGAAATTGATGTCGAAAAGTGTAAAATATTTGAATACACAACCTTTGTTATTTTATACATGTGCTCAGCCACAAAGCAATTCATGCTGCCACCATATCAACAGCTGACGATTGAACAAGTATAAAAAAATATATAACATAACAGCTGCGTACATAATTTACTGAATTCTGGATAACAATTTCGGGCCAAATATTGCAATTTACTGTTAAATAAATGAATTGGTTATGACGTAGGGCAATTCACAATTTTCCCTTCTATAACCTCGGGGACTTTATAAGAATATGAATTGCATATAAAATAAATATTAATTTCTTCCTAACTGAAATAAAAAGTGGAAAAGAAAATAAGATGAATTTTGAAGTGAACTGATGTAGAGATAATGATAAATAAATGAAATAGTTTTAATGAAAAATAGAAAGGAGGACAGGGACTTTCTGACAAAGAATTGTAATTCAGTTCGAAACAAACCTATTAGTTTTATGGATTCAAACAGATGTTATACTAGAAGTATTAGGATAATAACCAACTGTTTATCTAGAGATTAAATCAAACAAGTGAGGTGTAGGCTAAGAATTAATTAATTGATACTTAGTTAGAATTGATAAGTTAATTTAGGATTAGAAAGAGAGCGACTTGAACTATCCAACAGTGACTATTAATAAAGTATATTGGTTTTTTCTTACATGTTTTCTATTGAATTTAGTCATTGTTGGTTGATAATCATTCTTAAGGTAAGTCAAGTAATGAAGGGCAGACGTTATGTGATTATCGTTTATTGGTATATAGAAATCACTAGAAGTACTTCCAAATAATGTATATGTGCCGTCTAAAAATTCAAACTAAGACATTCTTCTAGTTCCAAATAATTTCAGTTATTAATAAAAATTATAATTTACGTACAATCACGTTTTGAAAATATGTAGCAGATATTGAAAATAATTTTGATTTACTGTGACGCAGAATATTGACGTTGGTTTTTCTCAAAATGGAATTAAAATAAGAATAGGGAAACTTTAATATACAAAGGAAAAAAAAATAATGTTCCAGAACTATAAAATTATGTTCAAAGCTATTTTTTCTTCGAAATGTTCTTATTGTTTAATTCAGTAGTATAGAATGATTATATATTAACGTCACACTGACATGAAACATGATGGTTTGTGGCAACGGACCTCATAATTTTGAATTTTGGATAAGCGATGAGGACGGCGCCTGAACTCATCCTTCTTCTCCAAGCTTCCATACCAGGCCAAAAAGAGGACTTGGGATCTGGAAAGATTTAACAAGCATCAAACCATTACAGGGCGGGTCTTCAATGTTATCAAAACGTAACATCAGAGCTGGACCCCCGACTCGACAAGAAAACACCGGCTGGGATTCAATACTATTGGATAAATATAAATTTATCTCAGGACTGGAATTAAATGCTTGAAAATAAATTTACTATAAGCTTCTATAATAAAATATTAAAACTTCTTAGATTTTTCTTTATTCTGTAGTTGCAACCGATTTAAATAGAATCTTGGATGTTGTTTAAAATAGAAAAATTTTATTTTGTAAAAATATAAAAACAAATTTTTTTTCATAAATTCTAATTATTTTCATTAATTTCAGAAAACCAGAAAAACATTCGCAATGTACATTACAATGCATTTGCAATGTAATTTAAATGAGAAATTGTTTACTAATGTAACCATTTTCATTGTTTTTTAAACATTAACAGGTTTTACTCCCTTATTTTGTTTCCTTCTCGCACGATGAGACAAACTTAATCTGTTCAGATAATTCCTATTTTTAAAAAAATTCTCAAATTCATTCCACTTTTCTTCGTAAAAAGTTTAGCATTTTCTTTTAAACGTTGTTAACAAATTTATAATACTTTTCTTTCCATAACGGAAAAATATAAGCAGTTTAACTCAGCAATAAAAAAAATCTTTTTGTGTTCCAATTCTGTACTCATATTTTATCCTTAGTTTTTATAACAGAATTAAATATGCGTTCTACTTAGAATTTCCGTACTCTCTTGAGAATTTGACTGCGGGTAATCATTTTACTTGTAATGAGGAAATGAAAGCAGATTACAGATAAATATTCTTTGGTATGTGAAAGTCTTGTTTTTTTTTTCCGTCTTCCTAGTTTTGAGCCATGATAAAGTTTGTTATTTGAAAAGTCTTTTTCTGCGTATTTTATTTCCTTCTTTGATATAATTAGTTCAGTTGCGTATGATTTTTTTTTCTTCTTCTTCAATGGATTAAATATATTTTTAGAGATCTCACACTGGAGTAATTAAAAATTCGACAAAATCTTTTCTTTACTCAGTTGTTTACGGTAACCCTTTATAAATTCTTAATATTTGAATATTATTGAAAAAATAATGATTTTAATTTGGAATAAATACTTTTTGAACAACATGAAAATGTGCATGAATAAAAGATATAGAATAATAAGTTAATCTTAGTTAAATCTATGTTTCAATTAACACATCAATCAATAACTCCCGAGACTAACCCAGAGATGACGCTCGTAGTAAACCAGTAACCCAGGTCTTTCTAGAGTACTAACCTTTGCTTGAAACGTGTCAAAATTTTAAGTCGATCGGACCAGAAACAGCTGAGTTATCGAGGTTGGAGTAAAGTCGTTTTGTACAAAATTTTTTTTTATTCATATCAAGATAACATCTTTTGTTAATCACCTTTTAGGGTGATAACATCGTTCCAACGCTTCTTCCAAATTTTTTTTTTTTTTCCGCAAGAAATCTTTTTTGTTATGAGTAAATACCGATGAACAGCTTTCTGAATCATCGACCTGTTGCTGTTTTGTTCCATCGAGCACCGCGGCAACTTGAAAAACCTTTTCATCAATTTCAAAAAACCTTTTCAGTAAATACACTTCCATATGGTATCTGTGTTTCATCTCAGCAATCTCAAGGAGCTTTAATTTTTACGATTTCATTATAATTTTGTCACTTCTCTCATTCACATTTTCCTGTGTAACGGCTTTCCATAGGTTCAGTCTGAGCTGTTCCGCGTCATTTGTGTCGGTACGACCACGTTTAAATTGGCAAACCACCGACAAATCGTTGCTTTTGATGGACAAGAGTCCGTAACATTTTTTCAATCCATTGTTTCGCTTGCACGGTGTTTTTACTTATTAAAAAAAAACAGTGTTTTATCAGAACACGAAACTTGGTTTTTCCATTTTTTTAAACAAAG